>VZRH01004001.1:509082-575850 GCA_013397555.1 Urocynchramus pylzowi
TTTTTAAATACATTATCCCAGAGGTCCTACCACAGGTTGATGGTCTCAGCCTTTGCCAGCAGCAAGAGCCAGCAGGCTCTGTCAGACATGAGGGAAACTTTCAGCAGCTTCTCACAGAAACCACCCCTGTAGCCACCCATAGCCACCCACTACTGAAACTCTGCCTTAAAACCCCAACACAGCAGTATTTTCTACTTTTCCCTTTTCTGGATCAGCTGTTTGATTTGCACTCAGAAGCTGTATCTTCCAACAAATATAAATTATGCACGTAGTCTGTGTCATCTCTGTTTTCATGAAATACATGTTTGCCTTCTCTCTCTCCAGTGAGGCTTCTATATATGCAAAAAAAGAGACTTGCATATGAGAGAACACCTTCCAGACACCAGGCTGGGTCCTTTCAGGCAGGACTCACTCTGCTGCACCCCTCCTCATTTCAGTCTGAGCCTGATCCTAAAGATCAAAGATCTGAGTTTGGGTCCTTCGAGGAAGTGCTTTAAATGCCGGTGGGACGGGTGCTGCAGCTCATTGTGTAGTCTCTTGTGCCTCATTTACAAAATGCCAACTAGTGCCAGTTCCCAAGAGCGAGAGGTGATGAAAGGGTCAGTACAGGACTCTTGCCAACACTTAGATCCTATCTAGGGATCACAGCAGCTCAGTTACATCAAGGCTTAGCAAGCTTGTGAGTTCCTGTAAGCAAAACCTAGGCTTCAGCGTTGCAGTAACATAGACATCTACAGGTTCAAACGGGATTTGAACACAAGATTTGCAACAAGTTATTAGTGTCATTATTGGACACAGCACTCAAAGCAGCCATACAGCTTCTAAAGTACTCAGAGTCCAATGCTTAAACAAGAAAGTAATTGCACACATAAATGGCCAGAATTAGCCAGGTTTCATTACTTGCTGTGTTATGTACTGATGCAACACAACATCACAGTTATTGTATTTTACAAATTGGTCCCTTCACAGTTGTTCCAGAGAGATGTAGGCTAATGAAGCAACATTCTGTCATAGACTCAAGAGGCAGAAACATCTCTGTAGATATTTAAAAAAGACCCTTGCTTGAAGAATTAATGTTGATAGAATAAAATGAAGATCAGAATAGGCTCTCTAGTCAAGCAATTCTTCCTATTACAGCTATCCTTCAGAAACAACATGTATGTTCCTAAAGCTGTGCCTTCTGGAAATTTTGAGGAAATTTATGGGCGTTTAAAGTTATGTTCTTAGACATCGTTAGACACAGAAGAGAAGCACAATACAGAACAGAAGACTCTCTCAATTAAATGCTTAAAATGTTCCAGTAACAAACTCCCCCACATTAAACTAGATGACAACTAACTGAGGCATTTCTGATGTGTTCAGCTGCTTTGGTGCTACAGAAGCAGAGATCACCTCTAGAAGGTACAAGATCCAGCCTACAAAGGCTACTTTGTGCACTGTTTCTCTGAAACAATTTTTATAGCAATTACTTGGAAATTACGTTCTACTGCATTTGCCATTAGCTTCAGTGGAACCAGGCTTTCATCCATTTCATATCAGTTTTAGGGTTGTTTTTTTTCCTGTTTTCCTATTTCTGGCATGATCCAGTTCAAAGAGTAGCTGCAATCTGTCATCTGTTGGTGGATACTGAATGTATGTTGGGGGGAGGCAGGGGAATTAAAAAAACCCCAACCTGCCAAGTCTTTCAGCCTTCAACCTTTGGTGCAGTACAAGGTTTACAAGATGATTTAAAATCTGCATGTGTAGGAAATAAGGAAGATGGGCTGACTCTATACAGAAAATGGGTTTGGGACAGACACAGATTGATGGCTTTGTGACAATGACACAAAAGTTAATAGCTGATACAGGCAGACAACAGAGTCTATTTTAAATTTCAAATTGAACTCTGTGTCGCTCACAGCATCATACTGACCATTCATTGCTAGATCTAATTTTTTTCTGCTAATGACTACAAGAAGCAGAATAGATAATGATGTGCACTGCTGAACACTTGGGAAATGGCATTAACTGATTCTCCCCCCGCTTCCTGTTTTAAAAACAACTATTTAATGATTACTAGGGGTGGCTATCCTTGAACACTCCTGAAGGGTAAAAATTAGTCACTCCTCTGGGGACATCTCTGTCGCCTTTCCTTTCCTCTTTGGAGACAGAAGGGGTGTAAATTGTGCTTGCAATGGACTGGGAAGGCTGACACTGCTAAAATATAAGACCTTGACAAAAACCCTGAAGATGATGTATCACCAGTCTCCTGGGCAGTCGCACTCCATATTCACATTTGCACACTGCAGATAATTCCTGCCTCTCAAAATCCTGAACCCAAACTTCAAATGCAAAGAATCTTGGAGCTGGAAATGGAAACCTACAAGCACTGAGACAGTAATTCACATATTTAAATAAAAAGCTCACAAACAAAAACCAAATCCTTCAGTCCTGGGGGAAGCATTTCTTTGCTGTCTGTTTCTGTCATTAATCCCTCCTGTTTATCTAACCTGCATTTCAGGGGCAGAGATACCCATTGGCTTTGTACATCTCCACCCAGACAAACAGAGATCTTTATTGGCATACCAGTATATGGTTGATCACCAGAGACTTGACTTTATTACATGTCAGTGAAAAGCCTTTAAAAAAGCACACCAACCATAATACAAGGGACTTCTGAAATTGTATATGCATGGCACATGGAAGCAACTGAATTTGGGAATAAATATTTGTGCCTCAGACCTGAACACAGTCAGCACACATGTGTGAGGTGAGTGTTGCTGGCCTTATGCTACAAGTCTGGGCCGTCACTGAAACCACTTTTCTTGGTAGGTGCTGTGTTAATGTGTGGCAAAATGGTAGTAGTACATTCCATAATTTGCTTGAAAACTGTACTTCAGAGTATCAGCAGGCTGAAAATTCTACCTGTTTTCCTTACTCCAGTCTGTGACACATGTCTGCACCTGAGAAGGATTCACTGTTTCTCTGCCTAATTTTTTGTTCAACAGGAAAACTAGCTGAATTATTTGCATCAAGTTCAAAAGCTCTAATATGAAGGCCACATACTTTTTGCTTGAATTAATTCCAACTTCACTCTGGCTTTGTAAAACTAATTTAAATTATAGCAGTCTCTGCAACTTCCTGCTATAATAAATTAAAATAAATAAATCTAATTGTATGTGGCTTTACTACCATGAATCTGCTTATTACTTCCCAAATGGTATGGTGGGGCTCATAGTTTCGGTAAAATCTAAGCTACCAAATTATTTTGATGAGAAATTGGGACTGTGGCAATCATAAATACATATGTAAAAACCCATTTTCTTTTCTGTGAGGAAGAGCAATGCCTATGTTCTACTACCATCCCTTACTTCTGTCTTCTGTGAGTGCTGGAGGGTATTTTAGATGTGGTTGCTCAGACTACTCAAGATCTTTAGAAAAAGTTCTTGTCTCTAGAAACTAATTGAAAACTTCCACATCAAACAGAAATATATGTAATGTGCATAAATGCTATAAAAGTAACATGTGGTTTACATAACAATCTTATAATGCTACTTCATATCTGAGGAAAATGTGATCAGACATTTTACACTTAGATCACCCCTCTGTGTCTGTGTTCTCTTGGTGCAGCCTGTGACACCAGCTCACACTGCAAGGCATGCAAGCACTACAGCTGGTTTTGTTATAGAGGGGAAGGGTGGATAAATAGCAACACGTGCCCCATTAGTAAAAGGCTTCCTAAGTTCTACTGAGTCAACAGACAGTAATCAGGGATCAGCTACTTCACTAGGAAATGCATCAAAACTAGGAGTGGGAGGCTTGGGATGTGAGGTGGGGAAGCAAAGAGTGAGAAACAAGGTTCACTTGTCTGCTCCGATTTCATTCCTCTAATAGAAATTCCACGAGGGCATGTTAACCTGGAGAGGAATTTCAGCAGCAAATCATCACAAAGAAGACACGAAAGCCTCTTTAATACTTGCAGGTGGCATCCAGTCCAGGTGCTCTCAGGAGCTCATTATCTGACAGTCATCTGATAAACATGCTTTACAACTGTACAGTCTAAAGGTGGAAAAACCAGTCAGGTCAGCTCAGTCAACCTCTTGCTCTGCCAGTCCAAGAACAGATTCGTTTTTTCCCTTTTCCCAACATTTTGTTTAGCCTTTTTGTGCTGTTTAGTTTTTAAATTTCCAGGTAACCCAAGAAGTATCTTCTAAACTGCAAGGGAAATTAGTATTTCATATCTTTATGCTAAGAGGTTTCCCTCTTCACTGCTGTTTGGTGAAACAAGTTCTTGTTTACCTTCTTTCACTGTTCTATATTAAAGCCACTGCAAACTGTATTAATACAGTTTGGAGTGGCTGTACTATAGAACAGTGAAACTGTTATAATTACCTCCTGTAACTGTATAATTACCTCCCCTTTGCATCTACCCAAGAATTTCTATATTTGAGCCTTGTCTTTGCTTTCACAAGTTATTCTAATGATTATTCATATGAGACCACATCAGTATTCTTCTCTTCTACTGTGTTTGTATCGAGCTGACCCCAAAACTAATTCAGTATTTCATGCAGAATTACAGTATCAGAATTACTGGTTTCAGAGCAAGAGCTCTCACACTCCCTACTATGACATGCACCCCAAAACTGCAGTGGCTTTTTTCCTCTTACTGTATCCAAATTTATCTCTTTAATGCAGGTTTAAAATGTGCTTTCCCAAATCCCCTTTCATTGTCTCTATTTTATGGCCAGGGTGTACCCACCCTAGTTTTGATTGTTGCTGTTGTATTTCTTTATATTTTCCCATTAATTTTTGAAAGTCTTCCCACTCCAAAATGTATTTCAGTAACAGACTGTCTACATGAACTTCCTCCCCCTTCTCCAGGAGTGTAATACCACTAAACCCACTATATGGTTATAAAAACAACTGCATTACTATCCATTGCTACTCAGACAGCTTTAAAATCACAAATATTTCTTTTTATTTAGGCAAATCTGAATTTATTTTTC
Source organism: Urocynchramus pylzowi (assembly GCA_013397555.1). Lineage (NCBI taxonomy): Eukaryota > Metazoa > Chordata > Aves > Passeriformes > Fringillidae > Urocynchramus > Urocynchramus pylzowi. The sequence goes on from VZRH01004001.1 coordinate 514,068, forward strand.
AAGCAAGAATTCATGATAAGCACACAGAGGTGTAGGAGAAAATTTTAACACAGACATGTATGTAATTAATTCCATTCACCCACTCAATTTCAACTTCATTCTGGAACATTGCTCTGTAGCTTTGTAGTAGGCACAGTCAGCTGAAAGTGAGAGCCCAAGGGGCCAAGAAGGAGCCTAAGCACATCAGGTCTCCTATAGGATTTAGGCAGAAAAATCAGAGTTTCTGCACCTTCAGCAGTGATTATCAGATACCATCAGCTGCGGGGACCACGTGCAGAAGCAGAACTCCAAGCAAGTTGAACACAGAGGCATTCAGTGACCTGCAATGCTCCCAGAGTTAAGGAGACACATGGAAACTTGCCTCTGCTTGTTTACCTCAAACACACTGATGGTCTTTACTGGGCCTAGTCTGGCCAGAAGTGCTGGAAAACACAGATTCTGCTTGACTAAATTCAGTCAATACAAACACTGTTGCAAATGATTCTTCACAGTGTTATTTGTTCTGTAGTGTTGTAACAGATGCCAGAATGCCCTTATGCAATATGAGAAAAAAAAAATCCTTAAAATTTACACAGAAGTTAGACTTAACAAAAGTTTTACTATATTGTATTTATTTAGCTCTTACATTCCACTTATCCATTACATTTTCTTAAATAAAAACTGGCATTGGTACATATTTTCTGTCACTTTAATTAATATCCTGCAATACATATCAGTCAGCTTGTTCTTTTACCTATGGAATAACCTTCCAAGTCAGGAAAACCCCCTTTTCTTTTAAAGCCCTGATGCTCTACCACTTCAGACTTCATTATTATTACATAAGGGGAATAGAAAACTACTCAATTCTTTCCCCAAATATTATTTCTGCACTGATATATTTGTAAATTCCTTTATAATCCCCCATTTCCTCTGTTAGCATGAAACAATTAAACTAATCCATCCTCTGTCAACCCCAGCTGACTCATAGTGTCTTTGGGTGCCACTATACATTTTTAAAAGTTTTTTTTATAGGACTTCAAACCTGTATCTGGAGCTACTGTTTTCCACAGCAGTAGTCAGCTACCTTTCAGCTGTAGTGTTTCTGGTTTATGCAGCCATCCTGCACACCAGTGAAATCTTGTTTCCTATGAGACCAGAATCCTTGTCCCCCTCCCTCTATATCCATTCTTTAGTGATTAATTTGAATAGCATTTATGCAAAAGTTCCAGCTTCTCCATCAGTAAGAAATACTACAATCAGAGCAGGGTTTTTCTCTGGGACAACACGAATAGTCATGGATTTGGCCTTGCTGCCTCTATGGAAGACAAGAGGCAAGGTAAGCTCCTTGCATCTTTCCTGAGTAAGGCATAAATCTGCTCTGAACTTTTGTCTTTTTATGTAAGAAAAACCTTGGACTTTGCATACTGCCTAGCAGACATCTTCTGTGCTGTGACACTGAACCACACGTTCAGTATCTGTTATTTTGTCCAAAAAGGTGTTGGATTAATGATAGCATTTTAGAGTGTGTGTTAACTTGGACTGTTTTCCACAAATATGCTTTGAAGTATTCTGCATCGTAGCTCTACTCCCCCAAGTTCTATCTGGGCAAAACAAAGCCCCAGGAAATCCAAACCCCTCAAATATTTTTGTATTCCAAAAATGTAACAATCATATGTTCTGGTATTTGCTTTTGGAAGTATCAGCATGTTTATCCAGCTTCTGCCTTACCAAAAATATAAAAATAGCCAGAGAAACATAGAATAATTTAAGATGGAAAAGACCTTTATGATCATTGAGTCCAACCATTAGTAAGCAGCTAAACTTATTACCAGTCACATGAAAATGATGCTCCAAGTGAAGAGGGGGCACTTCCAGAGCCAGTCAGAGCTCTGTGTGCTCAGGAGGGACAGCAAGTCCAGCACCATTGCAGGCAGCAATTCTGAGAGCCACCAGCCTTGTGAGGAAAGTAGGGGAATGCCAGAAACATGAAGATAATTTCAATGATATATAATGATATAACAGTCAATGATACATAAACCAAGCACTGAAACATCTGTGTTTGTATTGCTTTACTGGTATTTGTAAATACCTCATCTGGTGCCATTTCATTAAGCAGCAGTTAAAGTTCAGTTAGCATTAATAAAATATTAAATTTCATCACATGTTGATGCCCAGTAATTCATTCAAGTGTTTCACAGCTGAGGAATCACCACTTTTCTTAAAACTGTCATCTTCTTGGCCAAATCCTGTAGTTATTCACAGATCCGATAGCATTTGAATTATAATCACTACCCTTACTTTCATCTGTCTAAGTCAAAGTGTATGGTTTTGGTCCAACACCTTGCACAGTCCTGCTTTGACAGTATTTACTGTGATAATTTACAATTCTGTCTATTTCTGCACTTTGCAATTTAGCTACTGCCCATCTATTCTGGTAGTGGTTTGAAGTGTTTCTCCTCTCTCCCAGATGAAAAACTGTAGTATAGACCTTGGCTACTGCTAGCAGCTGCACAGAGAAAACGGAATATTTTATCACCCAGACATCTACTTGCAATAGCTGCACTCTTACTCACATTTTAGGTTACTTCAATACTGTTTGTGTGTAATAAAAAAGTCACCAAACTTTACACGCATTTAGTAAGAAGACCTAGATGCCATATGAGCTGTACAGTGAAGTCTAATCTCCATTTTCCATAATTGTTGCAAAAATAGAACAAAAATATGAAGAACTGAGAATTTTACACTTATAATTAAGATGATGGTGTCATTTCAGAATCCATTTCAAATACTTCTTCTAGGCTGCTTGCATGCTTATGCATGCACTAAACAGAAAGCTGCCACTACAGCTTGCAAATAGATAAATGCATTTGCATTTTAAACCAACAACAAAGTAAAATCTCTACTTGCAGTCATCTCTCTTCCAAAAGCTTTGCATATAAAATATTTGTGACTCTCACAGCTGCAGAAAAAACTATTATTTCTGACCAGCAAATCTGCCATAGTGGTGAATCCAAACAGGGAAGAAACAATTCTGCTGCAGCCTTTGCCACAGAGTGAGAGATCTACTCTTGCATTTGCGACATGGGAGAAAAGAGAGAGATCTCATTTGTAAGGTGTTTTGACATCTACTCACACCTAGGTATCGTCATACATACAGACCACTTTCAACACTGGGTAAACTAATCAAAATCAACATTTTCTACCACTTTATTTTCAGCTGTAAGACTGGACGTCCATTTATCTGTTAATATTTACAGCCTTTAAAAAGAGAAACAAAAGACAACTATATTGTAGCTATTTTCAGGGAAAAGTCACATATTGTTAACCAGGTGTGATCGGATCTGTTACCAATGATTTTTACCTCAAGGGGTAGATGAATGGGTTGAAATTATTAAAAAAACAGAATTAAAAAGACTAATAAAACAACAAAACACCTGTGAGGGCAGTGAGACACTGGAACAGGTTGCCCAGAGAAGGTCCAGATATCCCATCCACGGCAGTGTTCAAGGTGAGGCTGGAGGAGAATCTGAGCAACCCTGCCTGTGGCAGAGGTGTTGGAACAAGATGATCTTCAGGGTCCTTTACAACACAAGTCATTCTATGACTCTATGAAAATCAGTGTAACATTTTAAAATCCATGAATCTCAAATCAGTAAGCATTCAGTATCAAACCATCAGACTGCAAAAAAGGTAGCTTTTAAAAGGATACCATTTAACTGGACACTTCAGGAGATTCTGAACAAAACTACTATGGAGTCTGACTGGGCATGGAATAAGACTTAAAAGTGATGCACAAGAAGCAAATAATGAGGATTAGTTTTCAACCTGAAAAATACTAAGAGTAAAGTGTGCCCTATGGATTTATACTGAAATGGTTGTTTTTTGTATCTTTTCATCTGAAGAAAGAGACACATAGTACACTGGCAGCATCAGTGAATAACAAAAATTTTCAAGATTATTTTCAGGGCAAACAAAAATTGTGAGGAGTAACAAAGTTAGAACAAAGAAAGATGAAGGTTTATGATTAACTCAAAATAATGAACTACTCATATACTCCAAAGTTTACTAGGATCAATACTCATAGGGAAAAGATTAATGAGGTCGTTATTCAGTGCATTCTGGTAAACAAACCCAAAGGATTCCAATCATACATAATGCTACAGAAATAGCACAGAACTGGTCACAGTTGTTCAGAGCCAGCATGGCTTCATGAAAGGGAAGTGCTGCTTGTTAAACCTGATTTCCTTCTACATCAGGGTAACCCACCTAGGTGATCTAGGAAAGCCAGCAGATGTGATCTTTTCGGACTTCAGCAAAGCTTTTAGATACTGTCTCTCACAGAAGCCTTCTGGACAAAATGTCCAGCACACAGCTGGATAACTGAATTACATGACAGGCAAGCAACTGGCTGACGGGTTGGTCACAAAGCATTACAGTGAATGGGGGACATCAGACTGGTGACTGTCACCAGTGGGGTTCTGCAGGGCTCCCTCCTTGGCCCTGTGCTCTTCAACACAAGACTGGAAGGAATACTAAGTAAGTTTGCTGATGACACTGAATTGGGAGGAGCTGTCAGAAAGGCCCTGCAGAGAGACCTCAACAAATCAGAGGGTTGGGCAAGCTCCAACTGTGTGAAGTTTAACAAGGGCAAGCGCCAGATTCTGCACCTGGGATGGGGCAGCCCTGGCTGTGTGCACAGACTGGGGAATGAGAGGCTGGAGAGCAGCACTGTGGAAAAGGACCTGGGGGTGCTGGTCAATGGCAGGTTGAACACGAGCCAGCAGTGCCCTGGCAGCCAGGAGGGCCAACCCTATCCTGGGGGGCATCAGGACCAGCATCACCAGCCAGGCAATGCAGGGGATTGTCCTACTCTGCTCTGCACTGCAGATAATATAAAAAATACTGCAGACTGAATTGCAGTATCTGATTGCTGACTTCAGCCCTCTAGTTTTCTGGAGTAACTTTCTTGTCTTGCAACTTTTCCTCTCTGTAGAGGCTATTTGCACTGCAGAATAAACTGCATATAAACATATGGTTTTATAATTTTTAATTGCATTATAAAGAAATTCCAGAAACACGTAATTTATAAAACCCCCTATCTACATAGCAATCAAACTACTACTGTAAATTACTGAGACTGTACAGCAGAATCACACAGGTAAAACTTATGTGATGAATCTTCTATAAAAACAAACCCAACAACATTCACATTACTAGAAAACAACCCAACATTTTAATCATTGAGACTTTTCAAACATATGCGAACAGATTTGTATCTTCTTCAGTTACAAAGTTTGACTTTCCTTGTTCAGTTCCTCATTGCCAACATAGCATTTATGTCCCAAATAAGATTTCGTAACTGATCCATGATCTGCTTCAGCTGCTGATTCTTCTGTTTCAGTTTCTGTGGGAAGAGTTTATTAGAAGTTTTTTTGTGATCAGTTCAAATAGTGCACTCACAAATTCAATAAAATTTACAGTGCTATGAAACGCTATATAAATCTTTTTCTCAGTTGTCAGTGAGCACTATTAGTGGGATAATACATCCCCTTTAAAGCACATTCTGAAAAAACAAGAAAGCCTCAAAAGTTAAGGACCATTGCAAGAGGGGGAGTGCTGTTTCATTTCACCACAGCCTTTTATCAAAACACCTGACACCTTCAAAAGCTGGAGGCTTGTGGGGATCAGTCCTCACTTGGAAAAGTCTAAAAGAGAGGATCCTAAGCTGGAAGAAAAAAATTGGGGAGCAGATAAATTTATGTGATTATGTGTTTTATAAATGTGGTTTAGAGAAAAATGAGGCATTAACAGTACAAATTTGAACAAAGCACAGGGTATAGGTGAAACAAATCAAGCTTTTGCAGCCCTTCTGCTATGTAGGTCAACTGTGATGCTTTAAGAGTCCTGTCTTGAAAAAGGTTTACCCAAGCATGCTGAATTCTTTAAAATTATATATTTGTTTTTGCAAACTGCAGAAGCATTTGGAGGAACAGGAGAACAGCAAACTTGCTTTTATTTGGTTGCATAGCCAAAACTTAGAAATTATGTCTCTACAGAGGAAAGATCGGGGCATCAAGACATCACACAATTTCCCTAACCTTTCATGTTTCACAATAATACCCATATTTATTGTTTCATTTATTCATTTTCCTGCTCAAAACAAAGCTGTTGAGAACTAAGGTTGTTGTTAACAGCACACAGTTTGTCCTTCATTTCATTCTGATTTGATAAGATATCAGCCTTCCAACATTAGAGATCAAACTATTTACTCATTAGGGAAGTCTGGAGTTCCAAGTAAAGTAAAAGCACAGGGAACACTTGCTTCCATCAAAACAGAACAAAATGTTTCAGGTTTGATGTTTGTTATTTGCACTACACAAAAGGCAATACATAAAAAGCGTGACTCAAATCAGTAATACAACCAAAGTTACTGGAACAGAGAGAAAACGAAGCAATATCCTGAAAATTAAGTCTCCTGAATTTTGATGCAGTCAACACAACAATATTTTTAAATTGCCAGCTGGTCAGCTGGGAAAGAAGTCCACAGAAAAAAAGGAAGCCTATTCACTTCAGATCTTTAGAAACAGTCTGCAGTAATATGGTAATTAGGCTTAGATTACATGGGGAACATAGTAAGGGAAATACTCCTAAATACAGACTTTACGGGCCACTGGAAGAGACAACACTCAGATGCAGACTCCCAAGAAGGACACAAAAACATAGGCAGGGCAGTTCATGTGCACTAACGTGGAATTCCTAACCAAGCATTTGACAGGCTAAAAAGTGTTTCAAAGGTAAATATGTGCATTTCTCTAATGCTTTCTGTCTTTTCCATTTGCTAATCCAAGACTTCATAACATACAGCAGAGATTCAGCTCCTAAATAAAGAGAAAAAGCTAAAAAGCACACCACAGCATTGAAATGACAGAATTGCAAGGATCCTCCTACCAAAGGTCATAAATGCAAGATCCTGATGCTTGAGAAGGCACAAGAGGGAGATAAACAAGAGATATTCATAAACAAGCATGTTCATACCTGTGGCATTTTTAAACATAATTCTGTTTGTCATCCTCAACATTCAATCCTAGAGAAATCAGTGACTGTTACATCAAAACTACTAGTTTAATGCAAGCTGTAACTCCCTCATACTGAGGCCATGCCATTTCAAGGTATTTCAAAACCTTCAATGGAAATGAAGACTGAACAGTTGGTGACGGTAATTAAAGTCACAGACAGAAATAAGAACCATTGACCTCTGAGAAGCAGACTGTTTTCTCTCTCCATCCATGTCTAATTGCACTGTTAAGTACTGTTACTCACATGAACTTTGTGTAAGTTATGCCCGAAAGACTCACTCTGTAATACCATTTTCCTTTCTTGTGAAAGTATTATGACACTGTAAATTGTTTGATCTTTATTTGAGGCTGCTAGACAGGGGAACATTCAGACTGGATTTCATTTGTTTTCAAAGCATCTGTAAGGACAAGAAGTATAAATTTGTTTATTTATCTGAAGATAATTTTAGATCCTCATCTTTAGTGAAGAGCTAATTTCTTAGCTCTTCTACTTTTTCTGGAGCCAGAAAAAACATCTAAGATGAAGCACCATCCCTGGGTTGCTAGGCTGTTGAAAGAATAAAGAGAGGAGAAAAAAAATCCACTTCAGAGCACAGGCTCCTAATTGAAATGCATACAGTGATCTTTGTTACTGATCTTTGACAGGCAGTGGTCCACACCACAAAGTACTACATAATTAATATGTTCTGCACCACTGGAAGTGCTGGCCTCTGCTTAAGACTTTGCTGAGCCAGTAAGAACATCTCAACTCAAGCCTAACCTTGAAAAGATAGGTGAAATGGGCTTCTTGGGAAATGGGCAAAATCTTTAAGCAGCTTTTGCAGAAATGACAAATTTTCATTTGAACAGATTGCTTGCAAGTTGTCTCCCACTCTTTCCTCCTTCTGTTGAAATGACTTAGTTGAACTTTAGATTGCTTCTCAGGATTAACAGTTGTATGAAACAAGAAAAAGTACTTCATCCTACATACATGCTGCAGCTTCTGATTTTATCTGTTTTAAGATAGCATAGGGAAAATCTATGAAGCAGTTTATAATGAGTTGAAGAGACCTGAATTCAAGTTGAATCTGTCAGGCCTGTTTCTGTTAGTTCCCCTTTGTCAGAAAAGTGATCTGACTGAAAACCTACCCTGGGGGGTCTTCTTTGGTGATACTAATTTTCAATGGGGCCCATTCTGACTGACCTTGCAAGTATTATGACCATCATGATGGGGTTGGCAAGGATTGCATCTTCCAGTAACCAACAAGACCTTAGTTGGCTTAGGTCAGGTAGGTCATTTATGAAAACATTTACTGAAGCACAAAACCCATATAAATGACACAAAGTGAGAGAACCATAACATACACCCAGAAAATAGCTGTCTTTCAAGGAAGAAAAGCTGCCATAAAGAACCTGCCATGTTTCATACAGATTTGGGTTCAGTAGGACACAGTTATTTCAACTTTGACTGAAATAAATTTTTTACCATAAGTCACTTTTGCTTCACTTGCATTTCATTAGAAATCAGTGCTGTCTAGACCAATTCACAATGTGCAACCAGAGTTGTATCAGAACCTTCCTTTGCACAGTTCTTGTCTCTCTCCTCATTTTGAGCTCATGTATCCTTCAAATTTTAAAACTAAAACATCCCTGTGAGTCATTATGTTGCACTCAATCAATTTGTTAGAAATCCCTTACTCAGACAAAGAAAATAATGTAAACACTGTGGAAAAGCAAGATCATATTCCAAGTGGTGCTTGTAAAAACATCAACAGTACTTGTCTAAGTTGTACAGGCTCTTCCTCGGCTCAAGAAAAAAAAAACAAGCAAAGATCTGTTTCCACCTTGAAAATCTCATATTGAAGACCTTTCTCCTGAATGCTGTGCCAGCTATGGTTTTTACCTGCTCTATTCAAGATCTACAACAGTACAGGCCAGAAGGATATCTCAATGTCAAATTAAGTATTAATAACCACAGTACCTTTACTTGCATAAATCTTAGCAAAATTTTTAAAAATTACATTTACTTTGTTGATTAAGAGTCTACTACAGAGAACTTAGATCACATTCTTTCCCAGGAGTATAGAATCATGGAACAGTCAGGGTTGGAAGGGACCTTTAAAGGTCATCTAGTCCAACTCTGCAATGAGCAGGGACATCTTCAACCAAATCAGGTTGCTCAGAGCCTGGTCCAGCCTGACTGTGAATGTTCCCAGGATTGGGCATCTACCACCTCTCAGGACAAGTGTTTTATCACCCTCAGCCTAAAAAATGTCTCCCTTATATTTCATCAAAATTGACCATCTTTTAGTTTAAACCCATTACCCCTTGTCCTATCACACCAGGCCCTGCTAAAAAGTTTGTTCCCATCTTTCTTATAAGCCCCCTTTAGGTACTGAAAGGCTTCTGTAAGATCTCCCTGGTGTCTTCTCTCCTTCAGACTGAACAGCCTCAACTCTCTGCCTTTGCTCATAGGAGAAGTGTTGCTCATAGGAGAAGTGTTTCAATTTTTGTAGCCCTCTTCTGAACCCACTCCAACAGATCCATGTCTTTTCTGGGCTGAGGTGCCCAGAGCTGGACACAATACTCATGTTACTCCTTCTGACCACTGAACTGCTGTAGGAAGTGATTCTTGAAAGCCTTACGAAGGTCACAGTGGCCTCTGTGTTTCCAGGTAAGCCAAGCCCAAGAAATTCCTACAGAAACACGATGTTTGTAGTAGGAAGGTGACATTTATACCATTCTTTTTTAAAATGAATCCTTCATAATTAAGTCTCTGAAGTATGAAGGTGGAAAAACCTGCTTTTTTCCTTTGGTAGTTAAGAGACTATCAGAATGTTACATACATATAGCATAAGTTATATGCACATAGCTGGAAAAAAATATGATGGAAAAAGTGCCCTCAACACTTTGCTCGAACTCCCTTAAAGCTGCCAAGCAGTGTCGTAACGTACGGCTGCTCAACTGATACCAAGGCTCATTTCCCATCATAATAAATGCATGTATCAATCTACTTATAGTTTTTCTCCAAAGGGATAAAAAATATTCACCACTAATATAGTAACTGCTGTGCAATAAAATTAACACTCACTGTCCAGTATCTACAGCTTTTCCTGATGTCATCCATAGGCATGCCTGTTCTACACTTAGCAGAAATGAGAGACTTGAGTTTTCTGCCTTGCACCTCACCTGACAGCTGAAAGGAAAACTGCTCCTTCTGCATGTGTAACCCTGTGTTCCTGAAACAAACAGAAACATCAATGACAGCCTGTGCTCTGCTGCAAGCTCAATACTTCTCACCTATTGACCCAGACAGGATTGTATTTATCCACTGATCTGTTCTGAGAGGAATAAGCACCTTCATTCAAATAGATGGATGTTTGCTTCACACCAATTATTTATTGTTTGACAATGAGGTCTGAAGTCTTATTTACTGAGTACCATCTAAGCTCTGTAGCTTGTAATGGAATTATTCATTCCCCAAGGTGCTTCTCCACCCCACTTCTCAGTGTTACATCCCCACTCTTTATATGAAAATCCCACAGATCTATGAACCTGAGTTACAGATGGCAAACTCAGTCACATGAACACTACAGATAAAACTGCAGTGCTGCCAACTTTGTCCAAAGATATTTAAGATTCATGTTCATCTCTAAACTTTGTATTTTAACAGCTTCCCACATATTCAAAGCTACCACGAGCCATAAGGGGCAGAATGAACAACTACCACAGATAATTTGTGGCAGGGAAAAAAATTCAGCTCCCAGGAGCTGCCTTAGTTAGTTACTCACTACACACAATAAATCCTTCCTTCTCATTCCCAAATTCCCTGCTTACTCAATAGTCTAATGCCAGTTACGCAATACACAAACCAGGATTTTTATAATCTTATTTACTACAATACTGATTCAATCTAAATAGTGCCTAGTCTGCCACAAAAGCAGAATAGCTCAAAGAACTCTTCCAGAATAGAAAGTGGGAAGGGGGAAGAGGAACTAAATGTGGTAATGCAATAAAGGTTGTATAATATACATCTATATGAGAACAAAAGGGGACAATTGGGATTTTACAGGCAGCTTTTTGCTCATCTTTTCCTAACATTTTTCAACTTTGTAAGCCTGATATGGTTTTGATATGGATGCAATGTGAAAAAATTTGTGTGCAACATTTTATACAAAACTGAAAAGGAAATGATTTGTGATCTGGAATAAAAATACATCTGAATGCTGAGAAAGCTGGCTTATGACATAACAAGATCACCCTACTTAATTTTTTATTGGAGAAGGGGGATATGCTCCTGATGAAACAGAAAACATTTCAGCTCATTTGCAAGAAAGACAAGGAAGGGGATCCAGAAAACTACAGGCTACTCAGCCTAACTCTTGACACAGAATGACTGTGCAGCAAATCCTTCTGGAAGTCATATCCAGACACATAATGATAAGGTGTCTGGGAACAGTCATACTGGATTTCCTACAGGTGCCTTGTGCCTGACCAACATGACAGCCTTCTATTGAGAAATGATTGGCTGTGTGGCAAGGGGAGAGCAGGAGATTTTCTCCACTTCCATAAAGTAAAATCATTTATTAGTCAGGCTTTTGACACAGCTTCTCATTGCCTTTGAGCAAATTGGAGAGATGTGGTTTGGATAGGTGAATTACTGGGTTGATGGAAAACTGGCTGGACTATGGGATTCTAAATGCTGGGATCATCAGTATTGAGATCAAATGCTAGCTGGTCACTCTTGAAGTTTCTCAGGATTGATACTAAGGTGAATATGCTTAATATCCTCATTTATGACTAATCCACACTTAATGACCTAATCACCATATCAAAGTTATCAAATTGGTGGACAATGCCAAACTGGGGAAAGTGAAAAACATACTCAGTGGTGGGATATCAGATTCAGAGGGACCTCAACAGGTGGGAAAGGCAGACCAACACCTATCTCAGGAACTTCAATTAAAGCAACATCCTACATCTGCACACAGAATAAACTCATACAACAGCACAGGCAGAGGGCTGACTGAATAGAAATGAAATTTGCAGGAAAGCATCTAAACTCCTTTTTTATGCTTTCTAAAAAGTTTAACATAAGTCACCAGCAGAACCTTTGCAACAAGGAAAGACAAACTGCACTCTGCCCTATATTAGCAAGATTGTACCTCTCAGGTCAGGTGAGTACCTCTCACACTCTCCTCTATTTGGCTCTGGAGAATGACTATCCAATCTGAGGATCAATACAAAGCTCTGTCATACTGGATAATGCCTAGTGGAGGGCCATCACAATGATTAAAGCTGTGTTTGCTCAATCTCAAGAGAAGGCCATAGGGCAGTATCATAGTGCTATCTTCAGCCACCTAATGGAGTTCACAGAAAAGACAAAGCTGGACTCTTCTTGAGTATACACAGCAAAGGGATGAGGGGCACTGAATATACAAGTTATGACAAAGAAAATTCCAATGTAACATTAGGAAAATTTTCACAGTAAAAATCAACCATTAAGAAGGGCCTAGAAAAGACAGAATTTCAATCCTTACAAGTATTTGAAATGCTGAAGCATAGACATGAGTTGGAGCAGCTGGATCTAACTTTGCTGGCTGACCCTGTCTTGGGCTGGGGCTGAACCAGATAATCTCCAGACCTCCCACTGAGACTAAATACCTCTGATTCTACCATTGCAGAGAGTCAGTCTGGGTACTCAAAAAATCATGGAACTGTCTCCAGTGCAAAGCGTTCCATTGTGCACACTCATATTTTGGGTGATAAAGGACTCTACACATATAAAACCAATTAAAATACATACAAATAGTATGAAAGGTAGTTTAAAAGGAATTTAGGTTTTCTGCATAGTCCTAAACAGCATAAGCTATTTGGCACAATGTTTGTGCATTCAAAAAAAGCCCAGAGCTAAACTTGTTACAGCTTAACTTAAAAGTCTGGCATGTCGATTGTCTTTTTCTCTCTTAGCAAGATCAGTGTTAAACACTTAACAAACATTAGTTAGGAATATCAAATACAATTGTTTTCTAAAGGGCTACCTGGAATGTCCAAATGCTATTTTGCTTTGTTTTCACCCAAATGCACTTACACTGTTAATTATGTGATGGTTTTCCTAAGTGCTTCATTGAAACCAGACCTACAGCATGAAAGAAACCTAAGCTGTACTTAGTCCACTTCTAAAAGTGAGCAGTAAAGAAAACCATTGATAGGGCAGCAAAACAGATTAAATCATTCTCAATTTTTGATTTGCTATTTCTGTTTCAAGTCCTGTCAAATGTACAAGACCACAAACTGAAGGTGAGCCTATCTTGAAAACAGTACTGATAATTTTATACTTAAAAGTTAAAAGACTTAATAGACAGAACACTGAACACTTGAAAAACATGAACAGAAGAGAGGAAATCTTGGTAACATCTTCCACTTGCTGCATATAGATTAATTTCAATGAAAAATGGATCAAGACATGTACTAAAAGACCAATACAAGTGCTAAAGTGATTCTGGAACAGTAATTTATTCCAAAAAAATTTAACCACCTCAACAATTTACAAGCTCAGACAGCATATACAGATAAAAAGAATAAGCTACATTTTTGGGAACTGCAGGAGAGAATTAAGACAAGAGACAGAGGTAGCCAGTGCTCAAGAAATAGTTTGTTTTGTAATAATGGTAGAAGATTCTTATTGTGGGCAAAACTCCCTTCTGTTGTAAAGCTTAATAGGTTTTATTTAAACCTACAGTTGCTAATTATTACTGAATTGCTAGGACAGAAATTTGTTGCCTTGCAAACGAATCTATATTTTAAATTAACAGACAAGTACTTACATAGCCAAGGTCAGCACATTAAACTTTCTGACCTAAAAGGTAACTCTAATACAGCAGAAAAACTAAGTAAGACCAAAAGGTGTCACAGTAAACCAACATGAAAAGCTCCTGCAGTTTTTAGGAACTCTGTAGCACCAACAGGTTCTCCTGCCCCATGAATGAGATGGTGAGCACAGGAAGAACCTGATGCCCCCCTCCTCCTCCTGAGGGTGCCCCCTTCCCAGACACCTGCAGTAGCAAAGGAAAACTGCTATTTTTCAAGTCAGTGGTTCATGGAATAAGGACATTTTGATTTGAGAATATATGATCCACAAGGTCTATAAGAGCTACTACTAGTTTTGGCAGTGCTCCTCACAGTGGGGCAGTTAGTGTCTTTGACGTACATCCAGAGCCACTAAAGAAATCAGACTGGCTGGGATATCATGGCAAGAAGGGCAAAATTAAGAGATCCATGGCAGGTGTAAGAACCAATTCAAATATCACAACAGTGTCAAACTCTTGGGTTATTGCAACAGTGATGTTTTGGTACCAAAAATTTTTTTGGTACTGAAAAAAATAATGCCTATCACAGAGAACAGGATTAGGTGAGAACAGGACAAGAAGCTGAAGGAAGAAAAGATTTGGTCAAGAATATAAAAAGCTTCTTTAACTACCATGTTGGTTTCCCTGTCACAGTATTTTCGTCAACAATTTGTATTACTGAAATTTTCCTAAAATTAATTCATCAAATTGAGTTGGAGGTGGACATTGCACACTAGCAAGGACTGAAGAGCTGTCAAATGTGCCAGCTAAGAACCACAGCAAGCCCTCCTTGCACCCAGCAGCCAGTGTTAGAGATTAGACCAATTATCTGATTCTAGTCCTTTTTCTTTGCAAAAAAAAAAAAATTTCTAGTCATAAAAGAATGACCTAGTCTGTAATGTATTAAAATTTCAACTTTGAAAATGGTAGTAGATGTGCTTATACAACTGGAGGGAGACAAAAGAAAAAAAATCAATGAACTTTCAAAAAACAAGAAGCTTATCTTTCTTTTGCTGCAGTTACTAAGTATTTGTCCACAAGAATACCAGAGAAAGTTCAACTATCTTGTGAAGATTTACTGTGGAAAATCTGGAAATTAGGTCTGGCATTTAAGCATAAATACAGGATCTCACCCTAGATTTACGTGAAGATTTCAATGCATTCTTAATTACCAGTTTGCTACCAATGGTCCTATAACACCATCAACCTTTTTAAGGTTCAGAACTCTACATAAAAATTTATGAAATTATTTTCACAAGATCACACCAAGGAGGTTTAAAACCATATTAGCATACAAGTACAACAACAAGGGCAAAACCATGTCACAGAACTATTAAAACCACAGCAAATATGGACAGTTAAGCTTATTAATACCTAAAGACTGCAAATAAATGTGCATTAATTCACAGTACAACATTACATACAATATAATATATTCAACCCTGCTACATCAGCAGTGAAGAGAATGATTACAACAGGAGAGCTGACAACTGCATTTCTCTAAATTCACAGAGTCTTCATTTTCTCCTGTACAATACACATGCATTTTTATAAATAAATGGGTTATGAAAAATTCAATACATGTATGATTGTGGAAGACAAATTAAAACATTGGAAATATTTTAAAAGCCAAAAATCCATCAATTATTCATTCCATAAATTAACATTTTATCAATTTATTTCTTTTGTTCATTTATTTTTGTAGATTATAACTCCTTTTTACTGAGCATTTATAGATATTACAGCTATAGAAATATTTATTTAATCCTATCTTTGTGCTTTACAGATTGAAGAAACAATGTTCAAAATTGTGGTCTGGTAAAACTGTTTATTTTTAATCTCCATATTACATTAGCTCTACTACAGCATAATTATTTTTAACTTTGAATCCCTCTTTAGTAATTGTACCCAGTTGCACAATGCCACTCGAACTGAAAATTTAACATTTTAACTCATTTAACATTTATAATTCATAGTACATTTTTCCTGAATGTGCCAAGATTCAATAAAAGTTCCTCTTTACAAAAAGAACAGTCTTCCTCAAACTGTCAAAATCCAGAAGGTAGACCTGAAAATTCCATACCAGTTCACATAACTGTAATAATATTTACACATCTGGTGTTAAATATCAATTATTTTTATACCTAAGGTAAGTTTTGAAGATAAATTAGTTCAACGGGCACCTTAGTTCAGTTTGTACTGTCAATATTTAGTGGGTTACACACAAACATAACACACTGTACTCAGAAGAATATATGTCTGTTTCAAAAGAGACATAAGTTAGAGGTGTTAGGAAACTCTACTACCACAGGTACAGCTAAAAAATAGTTGTTTAACTAAAAGGTCAATACTGAAATATTTATGAATAAAAAGTATTTATCTCCAGCTTTGATGGCAGTCATCACACATTCCGTATTTAATACAGCAATCCAGAAATTTAGGCTTTGTAATGTGAAAATGACATTTCTCAGTTTATGCAAATTAATTTCAACTTTGTTACCTTATTTACTTCCATGATTTCCCTTCTCTCTTCACTAGCAAAACGAAGCTGACTCGCAGCACCACGATCATCATGCTTGGAGCCATCTTCTTCAACATATGGAATAAGCTGCTGTGAAGATAAGAAACATCAGCTTTAGAGAGAGAAAAAAAAAGAAAAAAGAAAAAAAAAATAGGAAAAAATAAAATCCAGGAAATAGATATGGTACTACCATTTTCTCCACAGGTTCTAACTGCCCAAGAGAAAGTGGAGACCAGCCTGCTTGCCACCTCAAACCTAAAGGCCTTGCAATGACCTCAGCTGGTTCTCCAGGAAAACAACAAAAAGACACAATCTCACACATTACCAAGCCTAGACCAAAGAAATGTCATAGCTGCAGGCAGAAGCCAGTCTTTCCATTTTAAGATGTTTGTCATAAATAATCCTTGTTGTTTCAAATCCTGCAGATTGGGATTTTAAAATTTACTATTCCACACTAAGAAATAAAACCACAAACATAAAGTTATCATTATGATAAGTAATTTCAGTGATATACTGAACATAAATATGACTGGCTTTATGTAGCTACTTGGCTAATACTCTAGTTATGACTTGCTATTCTAAGGAGCTTCTGTTTGGCTACTCTTAGGACCAGGCCCACAGTCACCTAAAGTTAGTTTTTCTGTAAGTATTTCTCACTGTGATCGCCTCAGGCACACAGAAGCATAGTTTGGTTCAGGCTGGAGAAGACCACAGTACACTGTCTTTTTTAAGCTTTTGTAAGCTTGGACAAAGCCAAAATTCCTTGCTCCAGAATTTCTAAATGAATACTACTATATGTTTGCTTCCTAAAAAAATAAATCAAAAAGAAACATACTAGATACAAAACAAATACTTGCTGCTGTGTCAGAACACTCCCAAGCTACTAACAATTTCTTAGAAGATACAGTCCATAGTCTGACATTGCTTTTTCTGTCCTGAACTAGGCAAAATTATGTGTGTTCACAAACACACTACAGACAAATGGAAGACTAAAACTTCTAAAAGACTTGCTCAGACTAAAACTGAGCAAGAAGACATTAGTTTAAAAGCCTGGGAGCAAGTTGCTCATCAAGTGCATATTAACTTCTTACTTAGGTTGGGATGCAATATTACAAAGCACTCAGTGCCTCCAGCACTCTGATGGAAAACTTACTTTGATTTAACACACTAAAAATGTAATTTCCTTCTATACAAAAACTTTTGCACCCATTCCTATAAAGCTTAGCAAAATGGACAAAAGCTACCACACTAAACTCTGCCATAAAAAAGTAGCCACTTACTACATTTAAAAAGACCACTTACTACATTTGCAGACCATAAAGAAGAAGTAGTAGGGCTACTATAGGCTCTTGGAAAAAACTCTCTGATGGAAAAATAAAGTAGCACTCAAAGTAGAACATTTCTTTAAAACCTCCTTATCTTTCAGAAAAGGTGATAGATAAAAAAGAAAAACACAAACAAAAAACAAACCTACCAAGAAAAGCTGAAATATACCTAATACACAAAAAAGATTAAAAATTTGATCTTTGTAGGAAGATCTCCCTCACAATTGTCTCATGCCTCGCTATGCTGGTTAACAGAAAGTTAATAACATCAGTACACATAAAAAAAAAAAAGATGAAAGCATTTATATCAATAAAAATGGAATAAGCAATGCTAGTAGGTATGGACTTCTCTTGACTGCACAAAAAAACCCCATAGTTTTGTTGCTATTCTGTAAAGACATGGTTAGAATGTCGGCCATTAAATAATGCAACTGAGACTATCACTGAACTACTGGAAGAAGAATTTAAGAAAAGTGATCCAAGAGGAATGGTGTGCCACTGTCACTCACTCTAACCAATAAAAACATGAGGAGGTAGGCATCTACTAAGTTCAGAGAAGAAAAGACTAAGAAGATTAAAAAAAATACCCCATCTATCAATAAAAACTCTGCTGTGACTAAGTTAACAGTGAAACTTGCATTATAAAAGCCTGAAGTGACTACTCATTTTCTCTATGGAGATTCTTTTCAATCCTGATAACAGGAAAAAAAAGTGAAAAGTTACAGAAAAAAAACCAACCAAACCCCACGTCATTCCACTAATATGGGAAAATAAGACACATGAAAAGCTTTTACAGAGGACACAAGTATTTGGTTATTGTGCACAAGTTCAACACACTGTGAAAACAGATTTTATTTTCTTAAATTGGGAAATTAACTTATTCCCCTGCTTGCTGCCAGGTTTCCAGATACATTTTTCTGAAACCCTTGTCAAAAGTCAGCAACTGTTAACTGAAATAGCAGTCTAGAATGGACTGTACAGAATGGACTTAATTTCTTTACTCCTATTCAGCTAAGAGATTCACACTCCAAATATAATGCCTATATGATTAAAATTCATTGGACAATCAAAAGTCCATTAATAAAGTTGCCTCAGAATCCAGAGGTCAGTAATTAAAGAATTTCAAAGTACTGGTTAATAAAGAGCAGGAGCAACTCAATTTGTAACAAAACCCAGGATTTACAAGTATTACAAGAAATTAGAAACAACTTATAAGGAAGATGATGTTTAAGATTTTATGAATAACAGCAGTATAATTAAGATAAACTCTGGCCAATCCTCCTCCCTGGAAGTTTTATGTTGTAACTTTTCCATCACCACTGCCCATTTAGGTTTGGTTCACACTGGCCAGCAGGTTAGGAATAGCTGATATGGAGGCACAGACTATTGGCCAGAGAAAGTAAATAATACTTAATACTCAGGAGCCAGGTTAACAGGTGAGAGCTTGAAGCAGGCTTTTTCTCACTTTTTCCCACTTCTTGTAAAAACTTTGCCCCAATCCTCTTTTTTTTTTTTTCCTAGGGAAAACAAACTGGTGAAGGTACCAAGAAGCCAGAGGAAAAAAGGTTAAAATTTTAAATTAAGTTTGCTTTCACAGAATCACAGAATCAATTAGGCTGGAAAAGACCTCTGAGACCAAGTCCAACTTATGATAGAACACCATGTCAACTAGACACTAAGTTTCACAATCTTTCAACAAGCTTTAATTAATAAACAGAATTCAGTCCACTGAATAATTCCAGTATCATTAAACCTTGTTATGAGTCTCCTGCAACTGAGGAGGATGGATGATTTGCTATCCAGAGTGGTTATTCTGATTTACAATTTATACATAAATAAAGATACTTACTTCTACAGGAACAGGATCGAGCCCAGCACAGTTTTCATTACATTTGTCATAGACTAATCTCAGTTTTCTGAAGAGTATTGATAGCTGACGGAGATGTTCCTGCAGCTTTGCCAGTCTGTCTTGATATGTTGCAGTATGGTAAGTAACACCATTTGGTAACTTAGAGAACCAAAACATTAAAAATATTTAAGTTTCTGTCACATGAAATAAATAAAGATATCAGACAGGTTTCTGTGTATTTTAAAATAAGACAACCACTGAATTTTTTTTCTTATAGCAATCACTGAAATTTTTACTTTCTTTACCAGCAAAATTACATATTTTATGTGCTCAATCACTGCTGTCAAACATCCTAATGTATTCTACACTTTGGTCATTGTCAATCCCTCTGGCTTTTCAGTGAGTGTCTTCACAATGCTTAAATATGACACTGTTGGGACTGGGGTTGAGATTTTGTGTCTCAACCCCAGGTCACTCAATTCAGTGACACAAGAGTAATGAAAATACAGAAGGAGTGGGAACGATTATTTATTTTGTAGTCTCCACAGAGAAAACACAACAGAAGTTTGTATATTTTCTCAGTAAGTAGACACAAATAAGGATTATGTTGTTCTTCCTAACAAAAAATTTTAGGTGGAAAATATTACAGAAAAAGATCAATGAAAATTTCTCTGAATTTACTCCCCATGTGTTAACATAAACAGAGAAACATAACCAACATACAAACAGACTTCATTGTACATAAAAGAAAATACAGTTACTAAGCGTATTGAGAGTTTTTTATTGTGAGGGCAATGACAATTCAGCATTTCTGAACTTCACTTGAATGTACAAGACTAAGCAAAGACATTAAGAGCAGTACTCACTTCTTCAACCAAACCTTCTTTTCAGAGCAGTTTGATCGAGTTTTCTAAACGTCCTAAGGCGTCTCCTGAGTCTACACATACTGGCAGTCGGTGATAAAAACATGGCAAGCTGCGTGTATAAATAGTTGTTTCTCACCTGCATGTTCCTCAGTAACTGGAAGATTTCCATGGTTCGAAAGACAATGTCCTGCACGGTCTCCTGGCCGATGCGGCAGAGGGAAGCCGTGTTCACCTCCCTGGCAGCCTGAGCCTGCGTCCCGGAGAAGGCGCCGGGCGGCATCCCTGCCCCGGCCAGAGGGGGTGTCGACATCTCCTGGCCTTGACCGCTCACACTAGGGCAAGCTGCACAAAGAAGTGATGACGGAACGATCAAATACTTGTTTGGCTCCATCCTAGCAAACTTCTGCAGGGTGGCTATCCCGCTCCTTCTCCCCGAACGCGGCTCTGTCCAGCAGATGAGGCCGGCTCAGAGCAGCACCCCTTGGTCCCCTTGGACACCTCTCCCTTATCCACCGCAGCTCTGCCGGGCGCTGGAACGGGGGATGCCCCTCACGCCCCTCCCTCCCCTCAGAGCGGTCGCTGGGCTCGCCCCTGCCCCGATCCGTCTCAAGGGGAACACGACAGAGTTTTGTGCCCAGCTCCAGCAGGCGGAACGGCACTCCTGGGCTCCGGGACCTGCACCTGCCCGACCACTCCTCCCTCCGCTGACCCACCTGCTCCCGGGGCGAAGCAGTGCCCCGGCACCGCAGCCNGGCTCTGTCGCGCCGACTGGGGGCCGCCCCTTGCCGCTGCTCTCCGTCGAACACCTCGGTCGGCAGCCGGGGCGTTTTCCTGGCTTGCTGAATCCAGTGCGGGTTTGCGGGAGGTCAGCTAGCATGCGCGTTCGTGAGGTTGAAAAGTTGCAGGCATATTCACACATTCGCACAACCCCTCTGTCAGATCATAGAATCTGACTGAACAGTTTGGGTTGGAAGTGATCTTAAAAATCATTTAATTCTAAACTGGGTTGGAAGTGATCTTAAAGATCGTTTAATTCCAACCCTCCTGCCAATGGCAGGGGCGCCTTCCACTGGAGCGGGTTGCTCAGAGCTCCATCCATCCTGGCCTCGAACGCTGGCAGGAACGGGGCAGCCCCAGCTTCTCCGGGCACCCTGTTCAGGGCACCGCCACCCTCACAATTAAGGATTTCTTCTTAACACCCAAACCGATTGTTTTTCAATCTGAAGGTACTAAAATTCAGCATGAAGAGTTCCTATCTACCGTCCCTGTAGGCCCCTTCACATACTGGAAGGCTGCTATGAGGTCTCTTTCTCTCCTCCAGGCTAAACAGCCCCAACTGTCTCAGCCTGTCTTTGTAGGTTTGATGCTCTGAGGTGCTCTAATCTCAGTCACACTGATAAATGGCTGAATATCTGCCTTGTGGGATAAGTATGTATTGTCAGTACACACTTTAAAACCTGTGCTAATTTTATAGCTTTATGGGTGTACTGCTATTTCTTCCTGCAAAGATCTATTATTGCTAATACAGAAAAGCCTTAACAGTTGGCCTTCCTGTGTCACAGTGTTTGCATGGATATAAAACAGCCCTGAGTGCTTGTACCACACAAGTACAATTGAGGCATTTTTGAAGTGCGGACAAGGCCTCCTGTGTGAGGGAGAGGGACCACCCTCAAAAAGAAGCCAGGCAGGTTCTGTGAGGCCTGACAGGTATGAGCTGTTTCTAGAATAGCTAATGCTAACTGTGCCTAACAAAAAAAATTCTTCATATGCAAAAATCTGTAAGTACCAAAGTTTCTCTGTCTTTTCCAATTGACATCATATCTAGTACTCTGTATTTGAGTGTATTTTGTGGCAATAAGTATCTAAATATGACAAAGAGGACATTTATATACCTGCAACTTCTAATGAATTCTTAGTGCAGTAAAGGTAGTTGTGCTGTATTAAAACTGATCTTACAAATGATATTTTGTGTGAAATGATTTGCACTTGTAATGCTGTAAAAATAAATCAAAATTTTGATGCATAGTATGCAGCCTTTGTTAAAGAAAGAAGAAAGCAGTCAATTAATATTCAGGAACAGAACCATATAAACTTGCTGTCAGAGACAGCAAGTCTATTTTGCTTCATAAAATATTTTTTACCTCAGAAACAGACTACTGAGGGGAAAGAGCACCCCCTTTTCTAAACTGGAGCTTTTTGCTGCCTGGCTAAGTTCTCCCTAGCAATCTGCCTTACTCAAGGTGCAATATAAATAACTATATTTTAGCAAAGATCTTAGCATAAAGGATACAAAAGTGGTTTCTTAAGCAGAGAGGAAAAATGGTTTATAAAAATAGGAGGATATTTTCAGAAAGCAGAAGAACATCCCATGGTGTCTAGCTAGACAATGCTTGGGAAGAGCAGCCTCTGGAGAACTTCAAAGGGCTTGCTTGAAGATTTGCTTTTCATTTCAGTGTACACTAAGAAAATCATACAAGAACTGTTCAAGTGTTGAGCACAAAGGATATTGTTTTCATCTTCTGATTGCATGCCCAAGAGCTCTGCTCACAATGCTTAGCTTGCTGCTTCAAATCTGATGGCATAAGAGTAATGATGGATTCAGACCACCCACTGTTCAGGGCTGCCAGACAGACTCCATATAGAGTCCTATCCTGCAGTATAGGGCTGTCATGTACCGCAGGCAGTTGAAATACAGAGCCAAGTCTGCGTGTGGAGAGTGCTGGAGAATGTTGCTGGGAGCCCTGATATTCTTCATTGCCACTCTCTGGAACTGTCTGAGTCTGGGATTTTGTTCCCAGAGAAAGGAATCTTCTTGTAGATAAGAATGTTTTCCTGGTCAAAAGAGATAAAGATGAATTTGCTTTTAAAATAAATCTATTAAGCAACCACTGTCTGTGTTCAATTTGGGCCAAGTGCTTTCATCTGGAAGGTGTCCAAATCAGAGATCATCTTTTATAACCATTTCAGTTCTGTGACATCAGTTCAAACCAGTATCTTAGGATTCTGCTGCCTTTGTTGTTGGGTTGTAGAGAAACTACGAAAAACCTAACAAAGAGCCTATGTCTGCATGTAATACTCCAGTCCAATCAACTGTAACCCAAATTTGAAATTAAGACTCTTTAAAGAGTAACTACTTCAGTGATTATAATTTTCACCATAATAATTGCTTTTGATTTTTTTTTGTATTTTACAATGTACCCTGAGCAACTCCAAAGATGGTTTTGCTGTGTTCTATAAGGAGAGTAAAAATGCTCAGAAGTGAGGGAAGAGGATAATTGTTGCTTTTGTTCAAATAATTTTCTCTAAATCAGTTGATAATGCTTGCAAGGCGATGTGAATCATTCTGTGAATTCATTTAAAAATAAACAGAATCACTTAAATTCCTGGATTATCATCTGTTTTCCTCTAAGAAAGAAGAGTTTACTCCCTCACAAGTCTCCTCACACTATTCCTGAAGCAGTAGTGCTTTGTTACTGCTCTGAGGGTGACAGATGGGCTTAGGGGAAATGTGTTAACCACGGAAGGACTTTCATTCTCCACCCTGTCCCATTCAGTGTTTATGTGTTCATTCAAGGAGAAATAATGGGACCTTTGTGGAACCTTTGCCAACAATAAACAGACATGGCACAGTTTTACTGTAACCAAGCTGTGGTAGATAACAGTATGGCATGTAACTTTTTAGTATGTGGCCAACACTTAAGGTAGGTGGAGTTTAATTCAGCAGAAATTATATTTATAGACCAGAAGAAACAGTTAATGGCTGTGATTAAGTGATGAGGACTGTGTGCTTGAGTAGTTTTTTTGTGTGTCAGGGGGGTTTTTGCAATGGTGTTTTCCACATCCAGGCAGGTATTTTCATGAACAATGAAAGCATGCATTTAGAGGGAAGCAGGGCCATCTGTGGTAGTGCTATATAAGATGGGATAAATTGGACAGGATCAGAGCCTGAAACATCAGAGCAGAGAGCGATACTCCATGCCCTTGCTCAGTAAGGGGTGAACACAGCTGTTTCCTGGACCAAGGGGAAGCTGGAGTCGAGCAATGAAGAGCTCTCTGCCTTTACAGGATTCTTTTGCACAGCCCTTTGGTGCTGTAGGTGATAGAAGGACAGCAAGGAGAGCGAGATGGAAGGGGCCCAGCCTCGCTGCTTGCCTCTTGCTTCTGTCATCTGTGTATGCATAAGCCAACGTGTCTACACGTTGTGTGTGTTAATGGCACAGTCTGCTGGGGCACAGAGAAGCAGGGTCATGGCAACTGGGTTTCATACAGGTAGTAACCAACTTGAGTGGTTTGCCACAGCCCAACCTCTGAATGTTCACAGAGTGGTCAGAAAAAATGATCAGGAAACCAATTTCAAAATGGCTTTATGTGGTGGGGTGGCTGCCAGGTGCCCACCACACCATTCCACCATCACATTCCCTCATTCTCCCCCTCTCCCTCCTCAGCAGTACAGGGGGAGGAAATAGGATGAAAGCCTCATGGGTTGGGATCTGTGTGTGGAAGCACAGTCCTCTCTCTGACTGACCCAAATGGCGCTGCAGCGGCCTAGAGCCTGTCGGGCCCGCATTGACTCCAGAAGCCAGGGTCAGTGTGTGGGTTACTATAATTCCTACATGGGTTTACTATTTCCCATAGGATAAAAACAAGCATTAACAGAATATGGGGAAGTCATGTGCAGTGTGATAGTCCAGCCTACATGTGGGCTGTTTAAAACACGATGTGGCTTTTGGGTCTCACTATGCCGTGGGTCCTACATACCATTTCTTGATCTTGACAGGCATGTTGTATCACCAGTTCTCTACTTCTCTGAAGTTTCCTTCTTGACATTCAGCTCAGGAATGTTGCCCTTGGCCCATTTCATATTCCTTTAAACACCAAAGAACTAGTTTTGTAGTCAGTTGTTTCTGGCATGAAGATTGTTATCCTTCCCCATGTTTTATGTGATGGGCTGTTATGCCCAGCAGCTGGTACTCTCCCTGTAACTGTGACAGATGAAAAAAGAGTAGCAGGACTTAATCCAGGGTATCACAGTGCAGAAACATCATCCTGATAATTTTTCTGCGTTTGCAGTTGTTCATTTGCTTGTCTCCAAAGAGACATCTGGAAGTCTCAGAATAATCTTGACATTGTGATTTCAGACCCAAATCCAGAAACAGATGTATGATGTCTCCTTTGGTCTCTCACTACCCAGCATCTCTCTTGCAGTCTGCAATTGTATCGGTATTCCAAATGCTGACACTGAAAATTATTTAAGCAGAACAGTGTCAAGTTTCTCTCCTTGCCCCAGAACAGTTGTGGGCAACCTGTGTCTTCTTCTACTGGGCTTTCAGACATTTCCCCTGGTCCTATTTTTCCTAAGCAAATGGTCCCACATGGGACTAGCTGTTTGGAAGAAGAGGCATTCCAAATCAAAGTTTATATTAACTCTATGTCTTCATCAGCTAAATGTGCATTTGTGATGCCTGTGGATAAATTTTCAGCATGCTTGTTTGATGACTTCTCTTGGGGCTCGCAGAAAAATGGCTTGGAAATGGAACATTTGCAAAGAAGCGGATGCTGGCAAAAGAAAGCATTACAATGAGATGTAAAATATGTGCACTGTAATTTATACAGGCAACTAGCTTCTGGAAAACTTGACCTCTGGCCAGAAGAGGACAGAAACATATCCAAAGAGACCACTGAAGCAGTGACTGGTGCCCAGTGGGAGAGAGATGGAGGGACTAATTATATTTTCACAGCTGTTACACCAGTGCTGGAAGTATGTTGGTGACAAATGACTTTGTGGTGGACTTCACAGTAGTTAATACAGGAGAAAAGCTAGTTTGCCCTATGGTTTGACTGCTTATGTGCTATTAGCATTATAATCAGGAGTGCAAGGGTGGTTTTTCCCTTCAGGGGTCATTGCCAGTATGCAGTTTCCCATTGTTGCTCCACAGCTGGAGGCATAGTTCTCATTAAGGTGTTGACAGATGATATTCCTGTGACTCACTGCACAGTAGAACAGACAGAGAGGTCCTGTGCTTGTTTGCTTCCTAAAGCATGTCCTAGCGTGTGAGGGGATCCTTGCTGTGTTCTGTGGTACATGACTTTTTTAAGGTGAAAAAAGGTCTTTTCACCTTAGACCCTGAAAGGTGCAGCAGCCCAGGGTTTCTCTCTTCATCTGCCTCTATTGATGTTTTATTTCTCTCTCTGACTGTAAACCCCTAGCAGTAGGTGAAAACTTTCTCTGTAACTTTACAGAAACAAACCCACCTCACCCACTGTCATTTGGGGGAGCACTGAGCAGCCATCAGCGGATTGCAAAGAGCATTTGTATTCTTGAAGTATAATAAGGCTCATTTTTGTTTCTTGTATCTGTGGTACAAGATGTTTTCTTTCACCTTAACTTCCTTCTTATGAGCAAAATTGTGATTTATTCAGTGTCAATCAAGCTAGATTCTTTAGCCTCGTTTCTTATTCACAGGTTCCACAACCCTTTCTGCATGTGAATCAGATCTTGCATGTAAACATGGATGGCATGTAAAATAGGTATTAACAAGATCAGCCGTTCTGGTGCTACAAATCTGGTCCTGGGAATTTTTGCATCCTGGTCAGTAGCTCCCCTACTCATTCTGTGTCCTTCACTCCCTTATTGGACATTCATGCACACAATCTCTTCATCCCAAGATACATTTTGCTCTTCTTGTTTTCTTCTTAGTAGATTTAGAATGATTTAAGCAAACACAGACATACATTATGTGGTCGTGTAAGATGCATTATGGTAGCAGCAGAAGACTTTAGGTTAGACTATAACCTCATTCTGCTGTGTGAGTACAGAGGCAAACAGTCCTTGTTCTTGATGGTTTATGATTCAGAGATTGTATATTTCACAGCAAAGAAGTAGATAGATTAAAAAGGGACCTAACAGTTCCTGTATAAGGAGGTTGGAGTGTCCTAATTTACCATGAAAGTCATCAACAGTATAGATGGCAACACAGAAAAAATTACAAGGGCATGAAAGATGTATAGTGCAGGTCGTGTCCACAAAAGCCATCATCACTCGATGCAAGTCAAATGTCACTTGTGTCTTCCCAGTGATATAAGACTATGTGAAATAGGGAATGGAGTAATAGATAGGAAAAAAGCATAGCTGGAGGCAGATGTTTGAACACAAATCATCCTTCTAGGCTGATGCATTATTGCAGAGTTCCTGGATTGACTCACTGACATTATTTATGCAAAACTTCTGGCCACATTCCCTCTGTGCAATATTACAAGCAATATATTAGGGAATGGAGGATGTCCTCTATTTCCCCAGAGTTTTCCATCCTGTTCCTATATAACCTTCCAGATGTATATCACAATTACTAGAAGCAGTATATTTCTCATTATAACCTGAATCTATATACAACATCTGGACATTTTTACTGACCACATTCCCATCTAGTGCAGGCTTGGCTGATGGCAAAACTCATCATCTTGCTGGATCTGTACTAATTGCACATTAGCTTTTGGACTTTTTTCTTAAACATCGTGTATCCTAATTTTATTACGGCATGTTGGAAAGTTTTTTGTAGCTTGTAGGGTACGGTATGTTGTGAAGCAGATGTTCAATGGACTCTATATGGCTGCAACTGTACTAATAAATTAAATCCTCATCAGGCTGTTCTCTGGGTGCAAGGCCAGTTGGCATTGAACAGTCTATATGAATAATATTTGACTCCATTAAACTTTGGAAAAGTGTAGCAACACACACACTTCCTACTGGAAAGGATTGCTGTCTCCTGGAACCTCCCAGATGGCTGGTGGTGAAGTGCTACTGACCAGGGTAGTCCAGTTTTCTTTTTGCAAGGCAAAAGTCTTTCCAGTGTGTACACCATAAGAAATGCATTTTTAAATTTGCTTTAAAGACCAGTAACTTTGAAATGCAAAATTGCATGGAGGAAAAGCAAGCTACTAAAGAAGAAACTTCACAATCTTGTAATCCATGTCATTTTTAAGAGGATAATGGAATTTGGTGAACTCGTTTGTTTTTTTAATTGTTATAAGGGCTTTTTTTAAACATGAAATGTGACATGAGGAAGTGCTTTCTCCATTAACTGTGTGAAATGAGTGAGAAGTCTGGTGTTATTTCAGTATCACAGGTTTTTCAGTATCTGGAACAAGGCATTTCCTGGAATGAAAATGATAATTAGTGATCTAAGTGTGTTCTGAGGTTACAACTCAAAAAGCCTTATTAGCAGAGTGAACATACTGTCAGATGCCATGTGACAGCATGAGGATCTCCAAACATGGAAATTCTTGAAGAATTTGGAGAATTCCTGCTTTGGATGGCTTACTTCCAGTCATCTGTAAGTAGAGACTTGGCCATAGCTAGTAGCAATGCTTTCACTGAAAATAATGTTAACAAGAGGAAGAAAGGCATGTCAGCCCCCCAGAGCTCACATATCAGTCTCTGCTGCTGTATCAGGCTGTTACAGATGAGAAGTGCAGTGATGTTGCTTGAAAGGAGCTGCCACAGACTTGCAGGTTATGGTGCTTTGACAGGCACAGCAGAGGAGCTGCCTCAAACCTAAGAAAACTCTCATGGCTGCATCTGTCTTTACAGATATGTGGAAAGCAAGAGTGCATGCAGACAAACTGTAAGGGTAGAGAGGCAGAATACATTAAAATTACATGGGTACTGTAGTGAAGGATTCTGAGAAAATCCAACTGTTTTAAACCAATGCAATGAATTGTCAAAGAAAAGGAGAAACAGAAAAGCACAACTCCCCTCTCATGCAAAGCCTTACTACTGAATCCTTCAAATGGGTCTTCAGCTCCTCTGCAGAACTCCCTGAATCTTGCTGCATTAGCAGGTGGCATGACATGGTTTTTATTTGCACTGGCAGTGCTGACAAATCACCTTGGCTTCATCACTGTATGCTGTGACTGTTGCAGCAGGGTGCTACCCTCCTGTGCCTCCTTCATCAAACTGGAAACAACCATTATGGGGCTCTTTGGCTGCAGTTACCTGCTTCCTGTAATATGGGAAGGTTTGGTCTGGATTTTAAAGGACCCCATTGAAAAAAACCCATTAAAACAATTACAAGGGCCCTAAATGTAGGCCTTAAGAGAACAAACTATGCCAAAAGTAGAATAAAATGTTTTCACCAGGTATTTTCAATATTTATTGAATGAGGTGATAGAAACCTCATGGTAGCACATGAGGTGATAGAAACAGAATTTGTTAAAAAGCCATATTTTCCTCATTCCCAGCTCTTTCCACTTGATCCCCAGTTACTCCAGTCAAATGGCTAAAATTACTTTTGTGTTTTTCAATGATTTTTTTTTTTTTCACTTCTGGAATGTGCAAGAGGGAGATTTCTTTTTGAAAGTGCTCATCTTTTAATATATAATATGAGGAGTAGCTACAGATGTTTTCATTTAACTGAAGAGAAGCTTTTCATTAAATGAACGTTTTTGATAGGAAATTTTGATAGAGGCCAACACTCTCTGAATGACATATCACATGGCTCTGTGATAATAAGAGAAAAACCTGAAGTGAAACAGACCAGAAAGTAGTAACCTGAAAAGGAGAACATGACTAATTAGTTTGATTGTTCAAGCAAAGAAACCACAACAAAGCAAGATAACCAAACCCCCCAAGCTTAGTATTTATTGTTCAACTAAAAATCTGAAAACCTTTCTATTTTAATGCTATAAGGGCATTAATGGGAAGAGTATTGCACTTTGCAGCTTTGGGGGTAAGAAGTGGGACTTTTAAACAATGTTATTTTAACCAATAATAGCTCTTTAGAAGATGTCTTTTTAGAAGGCACTAGCAAATATCATCCAAGTGTTACCAGCAGAAGAAGGACTCAGTATGCTCTCATGTTGTGAGGGTGGTAACGATAATAACAATCCATACATCACGGTAAAACAAAAAATATGAAAGTAATGTTATTGTAGACTTTGTAGACGTATTTTCCTATTTTTAATTTCTAGAGGTATTATCCTTAGTTCTCATTGTTTGAGCTGAGGATCTTCAGACCCAAATGTCTTTATTTTTCATGTACAGGTGCCAAATTACTGCACAGAAAGAAGGGTTGCATAATACAGAAAGGAATATATTTTTTTAATTCAGAAAAATCTTTGAAATCCTTTTTGCAGCCCTTAGAGAATGAAAATCTGGGTCTAGAAAGAATGCTTACAGATAAAATTGGTGACCTGTTGCTACTTCTATAGCTGAGATTAAGGAATTTTTAGTTTTACGTAGAAAGATTGTGATTTACCAGCATTTGTTCCACACACTATAGGACAGTCCTTACTTTGGACCTGTAAATATGTATCTTTCAAATATTCTTTTTTCTTCTGTCAGCCTCTGCACATCTTTCCACTGGAGATGCAGCACTGCCATCCTTTCTTCTTAATATCTAATGATGAAAATGTATTTAGGGATGCTGCTTCCATTAGTACCAGAAGTGACAGAGCAAACATACATATTGAGGGCGTGGGAAGAGGTCCTTCAGCAGCTGATACCTGCTGAGTAATAGCTGCAGGCATGAGAATTAAAAGCTTATACTCAAGCATGAAAAGAAGAAAAGGTCAGTTCAGTGTTTCATCATTTGTCATTTGAATCAAACTAGTTTTTCAAATCCATATCCTCTGATAGCATGAAATGTGAAGTTTTCTAGGTGACTTATCTTTTGTCTGTATGGCACTATATGACAGCAGTGGCAGCATCTAGTGATTCATGTCTTCAGGGAAGTGGGTAACAGGAGGGAAAAAAAATGAATATTGGGTTGATGGCAATTGTCATGGTTCCACTGACGTCAAAGAGACAGCTATCAAGTGGCAGGAGCTGAGAAAATTTACGTGAGTTGAGCATCTGTGCCATCGTGTATTTTATTAACTGGCAATCCTGACTGAAAACTAATGAGGGAGAAACTTAAAAAGATTTGATTCACACAGACTCAAAATGTGAACTGCAGAATTTAAGCCTAAGTGTGGAAGATTTTGGAATATGGGATTGATGAACTTGGTCCAGTTCCAGTAAATACAGGGCCATTTCTAAGAGGCATATCTTTACTGGGATAATTATTTGAATCCCAGACAGTGAGCACATTCTTCCTATATTATCCAGGTAACAGAAAGCTAGTGGGAGAATAATTCTTTACAGGACACCTAGCCACTGGTGGGATTCTAATAAAGAATGGCAGAGAAAAGTCTTTCTCTGATTTTACATTCTTTTATTTTTAAAATACTTTTGTTTACAGTTAAAATTGTTCAGAATTAATTAACCTTATCGTTCAGCATTCCATGAGCAATAGAGTTGTAATATTTCAGCTAAATTAATTAACACCAACCCAAGTAATACATTTCAGATGTTAATCACATCAAATCCTCAGGCTAAATGAGGAAAAAAAAAGACATTAGGGACAGAACTGCCACTACTGAAGTAAAGGAAAAGGCTGCATTAAATCACTAATGGCCTAAACATCAGGTCTGAAATAACATCTCTTCTCAGACTAGTAATCCCACAGGGACCAACAATCTTTCATCCTGATAGAGTAAATATAATAGGAGTCAGTAGTTTGCTATGCCTCAGTCTTTAGCCTTAGAATTTAAATATCAAGAAATTGTGTTTCATATTAACAGATTTTATGGGAAGAGCATGTTTTAGTTCATCCAGTTTGCCATCATTTTCACCATTTTTAAAAATCTGCATATCCCTAACTCTGGGCTTTTCAATGTTTCAGTAAATTTACAACAGGAAGAACATGGGAACTCTAAGGACAAAGCAGGAATCCAGACTAAGGGCAGTGCTGGCAGCTATTGTACTGAAAACACTGAAATAATGCTGCATACAATCAGAAAATTTATGTGTTAAACATTAATTAACAGTTTAAAGAACATAGTTGATAATTTTCGCCATGTATTTACAAAACTGTTTATATTGACTAATAGATGATGCTGTTGCATCACTCCAGCTGCACATCAGCAGTGGGTTTTTGTTTTTTGAGGGAACACCAGACTTGATTTCTGTCAACATTCTAATGTTTTTGCAGTCCCTTAATAGGGACAGAAGTGGTAGAAATACATATGCAGTCCCCAAAACTGCAAGGTTGCATCTGAATCTCCCACTTGGCCCTTTCTCCATTGTTAGGGCCATGTTAAGGTCAGCAGAAACCAGTGACAGTCTTCCTTTTACATGTGGACAGAACAGAGACAGGTTCTTACTGGGATGCCTTTAGCAGATCTGTCTCCTGACCTCAGCTTCCTGTCATGCCCAACAGGGGCAGTTGGTAGTGTCTCTTGTCTTCTCTTTGTTTGTGTCCAGTCTCTCTATGTAATCTACTTAAAAATGTTCGGTGACCATTTCCATGCTAACCTTTCATGAGTCTACCTTTAATGAAACCATCTCAGCTGGTTTTGTTGGCTCTGATCCAGGCAAGTACTTAAGGATATACTTAGCTTAGGGTTTATTGGCATTCCAAACTCAGACTAACATCACAGTTTGGAGAGCTGTAAAAATAATTACTGAATTTATTATTGAAATTGTCATACAAGGTTGATACAAAATTTTGATTAGTATTGACTTACTAAATAAGGTATGTTATAAAGTAGTTCAGGACAGAAGTGATTTCTGAAAAAACTGAAGAAATAGACAACATAAATAAATTTTAAATGAGTTATATGTATCTGAATGCCATATTTTAATAATATTACATTACAAAAATCTATGTTTAGGATAATATGTTTATAAAAGCATATGAACCATATAAGCTACTATTTCGTATTCTTGTATAGCATGTTAAATATGTACATGTGTGTATCTATATCTGTATGTAACTGTATCCATATGAAATGTATACATCTGCCCAGTTATCTGTGTGTTGTAAATCATTGTATTAAAAATGTAGATTAAATAAATAATGCTTTCTGACACCTCATATATTTCAATTGCTTGACTGAAATTCTGAGATTGTCCATCTGTCTTCAGACTAGGAGAATGATAGCAGCTCTTGTCTTGTCTGGTGGTTATTTATTATATGTCAGAAGGATAATTGGTCTGTAGGAATTGTGCTACTTCTGGTAAGGCCTGTGCTGAGATGTGTATACCATGAGAAGGTGCCAGTGCATATGGGTTGTGTTTATAATGGGGAGAACACTTTCAGAATGAATTTAAGTGTTCCTTAGCTAAAGGAGAAAGGAAGAGTAGAAAATAGCTTCAGATGAAATATTCCTTAGGCACAGACAGAATCCTTATTTGACCATATAAGGCAAGACCTAAATTTGAGCACAACCTTCATATGAGCCAGGAACAGATTGTCTTCCTGGCAAAAACTGAGTACATTGCTTCAGCAGCCTCTCCTTATTATGTTGTTCCTGATGCCATAAACTTTGTTACAGTGATAATTGCTTTCTTCTGGATTCCTGAATCTTCTCAACACTGGACCAAGAGTGGAGATCAGCTCAGGCCAAACTACCTGAGGCTCCTGATCCTTGTGACATTAACAGGTCACAAGATCTGAACTAGAGTACCATACCTTCTTACCCACTGATTAAAAGGGTGAATCAGGAGCTAGGGGGAAGGTCTAAGCTATGGTGGATAAATCCAAAGCATTTTGGATCTGTTCTTAGGAACTAATTCTTGAATAACTCAATAATGTGTTAGTTGGGCATTTCTGAATTTTGGATATTTACGATCAGATACCGGGTGTGGATATTAATTTCATTTTTAACCTCAATTTTCATAATTGTTGAAATTAAAAAGCTCAATTTACAAGTGTCTCTGAACATTCAGAGCTTTGTGGATTTCTTCTGCTCAAGATCTTTATGTGAAGATAAGGAAGTATGAGGTTAGAGGGTGAAAGTGGTGAGAGTGACCTCTGAGCATAGCAGGCCAAACAATTCCATATTTGGAATGCTGTGTCTATGCTGTGATACTAACAAATTCAGCAGATATGAAAGATTTGCAGAATAGAAGCTGAATACAGACAAATCAAAAGGACATGGACAATCATTCTCAAGGAACCTTCCTACTGGCTGACAGAAGGAAGCTGGATGGATGTGGCCAACTGCTGGCAGAGCTCTCCACCTGCCCTTGGAGGGTGGATGTGTCCTCCTCTGCTTGGGCTGATGTCTAACAGGACCTAGAGTGGTGCTGCAGACTTTCCTTCAGTGGAAGCATGCACAGTCCCTCTTTTATCTAACTGGGCACTCTTTGAACACAGAATATGAGAGTTACAACATTATATGGCATCCTGAAGAGGGATGGCTGGTAACAGGTGGAAGAAGGTCATGGTTTTATTACCACAGTAGAGATCTGGGGAGGAGAGCAGGTAAGGATAGCATTTCTTTGTAAATATTGGCCATCTAAAAGCTGTGGTGTGGAGGCTGACCCTGTTGTCCAGACTGTCCCACTTTTCAAAGGAGAGTGAAAGGTACCTTACAGCAGTTGAAGTCCCTGGGACTGCTGGTCATTCATCCGTCTTGACTGTAAAGAGCTTAGACTGAACAGCTGAGTCAGGGAAGGCAAGCCCCATTCCTAGTGCCATAGGCAAACCTCCTGGAGACGGCTCTGTCATAGTTAAAAATTGGAAGCAGGTATCCAGAATCCTGTGTCTTGTGTGCAATGCTGTTCTTCATGTTTAAAGTTGAATGTTCAATGACAAAAAAGGATCAAAGTGGAATATTCCTGTTAAGGAAAAACTGGGGTCATCAGTTAGGTCTGGAGCTTAATCTTGAGAAATCATATCCATTTCAAAGTTTGAAATTAGTATGAAGGCTGTAAAGAAAATGAAGAAGTGAAAATGTGGCTGTGAGGCAGAGAAAGTGTGATTAGTTAGCAGACAAGCAGGTTTTAATTGCAGTGGAGGGCTGAATGTGACAAAACAGACAGTCCACCTCATGTTCCAAAGATGTCCTACTGTGCCATATGACAATGATAGATAAGGGGAGCATCATTTGGAAAAATATAAATTGAGATGTGGTTGCTTTGTGGGTCTGACTGATGAAGCCACCCAGAAACTGAGACTTCATCCAAAGAGGATTAGTAATTTAAACATAGGACTTGGTGTCCTTCAAAGGATTGCAAAGGTGAAAGGCTGTCATACCAAAGGAAAAATGGCACTTTGCTACTTAGTCTCTGTTCCAGAAAGAACTGTAGGCAGGACAAAGGAAAGTGAAGATGTCAAAAAATAAAAATGTCAATAAAAGAGTAACAAAAGGAAAAGAATTGTAAAAGCATTTTAAGTTCATCTGTGAAAAAATAGAACCTATATAAAGAAATGCCTACAGAAGCCTTCTTTCATCTGAAAAACCATAAAATCCTGCATGAGCTGAGGTTAATGGGATTCAAAGAAGAGTAAGATTTGATTTTTATACAGAAGCAGTTTCTTTGATACAATTGTATTTGTTTTCTGGTACTGTCTGCCTTCCATGTCCTTACATTCAATTTTGTTTTCTGTGGAACAGTTTTTTTCACATGAGGATTTCCTTTGTATCAGTGTCATCACCAGTACCTTGTCCAGCCTTTGTTTCATTTCCCCTGTCTTGTATCACAAAATGCTTTGTCTCAAGAATGTCTTAAGGGGTCTGAGGGTGTGATTTGATTCACTGGTAGTACACCTAGCCTCAAATCTCTTTCAGGAGGAGCCAAACGCTCCCTTTTCTACATACTAGCTTTTTGTATACCAGTGGTTGGAAGTCCTCAAATCCAGTAATTCTAAAAGCCAGCTCTGAGAGTCTGATGAGTTTTGAAGTTTGAAACAGGATCCCTGAGTGTAGTTCATATGGTGCTAAACAAAGGACACAGTTTGTGTTTTTTAACATGTTTTCATTATTTAACTGATACACCTGGCCAGAGCCTGCACACCCCTTGCATGTCCTGCCCCTTCCCTCTCCTGGCAATGCACTTTCAGTTCTGTTCATGTCAGGGATTCAGTTTCCATTCCCATGCTCCCTGTATTGACAGATCATTTCAGGTGAAAGAGACAAAGCAAAGGCAACAGGAATTCAGACAAGCAACTTGGAACAGCAGGAGATACATGTTGCCAAATGCCCAATCTATCACTATCAGCATCACTGAACCCAACATCTTTCTGCACTTTTGAATTATCATGGACTTTATAAACCACCCCCATCCCAGTTTCTAAATGTGTTTGTTGTTCTGTATAATTTTTTTTTATAGTGTGTATTATTTCCTTGGGTTTTTTCTTTGCTTCCACACATATTTTTATGCAAGTCAGAAAAGATGTTTTGTCACCTGCAGCTAAGCTGCCTACTGAAACTGGTTGGCATATGCATATTAGGCCAGGAATCTGCAAGCTTCACTGGCTGCTAATAAAGTGTCAGATTAATGTTAATGTTAAGACTGTCTCACTTTTAAGTACCTATATTTAGAGTCAGCCTTATTAGCTTTATTATTTATATAGTACTAAAGGTATACATAGCACTTAACTGACAAATTAGTAGATTAGGGCCCTCCACTGAACACTTGTGGTGGCTGGTTTGGTTTGCTATGACGTATAAAAAATTAGTGGACACATGCAGGTGTAGGGGCAAATAACACTGAAGAGGAACTGAATCATGCAAGGTTCCATGGAAGCAGCAAAGATACAATGCTGTTTAAGGA
The DNA here is from genome assembly GCA_013397555.1 of Urocynchramus pylzowi. NCBI lineage: Eukaryota > Metazoa > Chordata > Aves > Passeriformes > Fringillidae > Urocynchramus > Urocynchramus pylzowi. The sequence continues at coordinate 551,111 of VZRH01004001.1, forward strand.
TGTCCTTTATGGTGACTGGGGGTACTCTTTGGACTGCAGCCCCAGAGGGCTGGATTTAACAGCTGAGTCCTCAACAGATCTTCTGCTCAAGCCTTAGCAGTGCATAGTGTGTATTGCTGTTGTGCTGCAAAACAGGGTCTTAACTATGTGCTTAGCTTTAACTTTTGGCATCTTGACTTCAATACACCTGAGGCAGCTTATATCAGCTGAGGATCAGTGCCAAAAATTAGAAACCCACAAACTACCTGCCTTAGCTGAGTTCTGAAGAGACATCTGCAAACATTTGTGCTGTTTTATCTGATGTCACTAGGGTTTATTTGTAACTTATCTGGCAGAAGATGGTGAAATATGCCTTGCAAACAATTTCCAGGGCAGGTACATCAGAGACTAAATCACTGTTAACATAGTTTGTTTTTTTCAGTCTTAATGTGCATTTTCTGCTGCTATTGTACAAGACACATAAACTATTTCAGTCTTTATTTTTCTCTTCACTTGTTGACGAAGCAATGAGCCGGTTCTAACGCTGATCTCTAAGGTATGCAGACATTCTTTTCAGCAGGCAAAGGATTTGTTTATGACAACCTGCTATTCTTATCCCATTGTTCCACTTTCTGCCTTATCTGTTGATGCTTCTTTCTTCACATTTGACATTTGTTGCTGGTGGGCTGTGTTATCAAGTGCACTAGGACATCTTAGCTAAGGGCTGCATCTCTCATGAGCAGCATGTCAGAGGGATCTTCAAAGAAGTCTTAACAAAGGATGCATTTGAAGTGAGAGAAGTCTGGCTATTTTAACTATTCTTCCTTTTGATCTCTAAAGTAGATTGTGAATATGACTGCTCTGTATTTTCCTGTCGGGTCCCTTGACTCTTTTTCTAAAAGGTTATGTTAGTTACTTTCTACTCCAAAGAGACTCTTTCCCATACTAAAAGCATTTCTGAAAATGTCAGCCAAAACTCCTCCACCTTCTATTCTTGTTTGTTTTTAATATTCTCAGTTTCCTATAGTCTGAATCTCAGAGCACTATCAATTTTCAGATCTTTCAAACTTTCAGAGAAGTTTGGTGCTACTGAATGTCTTGTTTGTCCTTACCACTTTGCTGACTGACAACAAAAGTGATTCACCTTTTGCATCTTAGAATGTGGCTTATCACTTTATTATTAATGTTACTCCTTCTCCTCCTCCTCTGCTGCTTCTCCTGCCCTTGTGCAACAAACAGGTTTGCAAATCTATTTGTCAGGCCTTAGTTTTCTTACTGATTATTTTCTTAAATTTCCATGCTTTCATTTAAAAGCAATAACTACCTATCACTGTTTCAAGGTGAACTGAAATATAACTTACTGTTTAAGACTAAAAAGCAAAATAATTTTCATTTCAGTTTTAGAGGGCTTTGTATATAAATTTCCTGACATTGTTGAATTAAGATAGGAAGAGATGTACAGGAATTGATTTACCAGGTATTTTATTTTTTCATTCAGAATCAAAATAAAAATGGCAAATTAAAAAAGTTTCCATTAATAAAAATATTTTATTCTGGTCCACTAACACATTTCTTTTCAGTGAAATCAGAAATTTATAGTCAGTCTTGACAATCTCAATTTTTCCAGAATTTGTTTAAGGGTCAGTGTAATTCAAAAAGTTAAACTAGTGTATTTATTGCCCTGAATGAGAAATGTTCAATTTTTACATTGCACCATCTGCTCTAATAAAGTTTGTTACACCTCCTTGCAAACTGATTCTGTGGTGGATATGGATAACTTCTAGTTATTTAAAAATCTTTACTGGTGTGCTGTTGTTGTGGTTTAAGCCCAGGTGGAAATTAAACACCATGCAGACACTCATTCAACTCCCTCCCCTCTCCTCCCCCACCCTGGTGGAAGGGAGAGGAGAATCTAAATAAAACTCGTATGTTAAGAGCAGTTTAATAATTGAAAATTAAGTAAAATTCAATAATAATGTTAAATAATGATAAGGAAATAATCAAGTGAAGCACAATGTAATTGCTCACCACCAGCTGACTGATGCCTGACCCCCTTTCCCCAGCCCAGATCAGCCACACTTCTGGGTAAGTCCCCCCAGTTTATATCCTGGCATGATGTTCTGTGGTGTGGAATATCCCTTCAGTCAGTTTGGATCCCCTGTCCTGCCTGTGCTCCCTCCCAGTTTCTCTTGCAAGCCTCCTCACCGTCAGAGCTTGAGACAGAGGAAAAAAGAGTCCTTGACTTAGGATAAACATGATGTAGGAACACCCAAATCATCAGTGTGTTATCAACACCATTCTCATTCCAAAAGCAAACCACGGCCCTGACAGGCCTGTAACAGCTACTGGGAAGACATTAACACTGCCCTCACTAAAACCCGGACAATATCCACCCTTTACTCCATACCATTTATGTCATGCCAAGTTTCACATTCCTCAATATCCCATCACCTTTCCTATTTATCTGTTTTGATAGATATACAAACACCAGTCTCTTAGTCTATGGAAGCCTCTGTCCAGTATTCATAAAATGTTCACACACACACACACACATACACACACACACATGCAGAAAGTTTGTTGAATTAATTTAGTCCATGACTTTTGTCCTTTATTCTTGGTAACTGTCTTTCAAGCAGGAAAGATGATTATCAAGGTGTTGGATTGTGGCATGCTGCACATTTTACTCAGTTGTGGTTTCAGTGCAGCTGTGCTTGTTCAGTTTTATCAAAGTTCATTCTTCAGTGGTGTGGGTGCAATGGTCAGAGGCAAGTCAGGCTGGGATCCCCAGAATGCTTGTGGTTAAGATGGATGCTGTGAGGTGCTCAGTGAGGTGATGCACACGTAGCCACCCCTGAAGTGGTAATACACAGTGTTGGATAATTATTAACATAATGCAATTTAATTAATTTTTGTCTTTTACCCAAAATTGAATTCCCCTTGGGCACACACCAGATTTACCCATCCTCCTGTATTGCCCACCCAAGTGCACCCAAGTTTGTGAGAGAAAGCAATCCCATGGATGATTTTGCCTTTGCCTGAGCTGGGAATAATCCAGTATATTTTTAATGTGCACCAAGGAACTGTATCTTCTTGTACAGCACATAAAAATTTACGAACTTGTTATAGTTTTATCTGTGTGATCACTGGAATGGCTAGTGTTAAGAAAGGTGAGGATGCAAGATGGTTTTCTTAAAAGATACAAGAATGCTAGTGAAGGAGGGTATACCATAATGTATATGGGGACTTTGGAATTAATACTAAAATGGCTGTAGGCATACTGGCAAATGTGCTTGCTTCTGTGAAATTTAACCACTAATGTGGATTTCTTGTCAAGTTGTTTTTTAACTATTTTCAAGGTGGCTGGTTGCTATATCTGATGAGAAAATCTCTTGATGGATGTAATCTGCCACTTGACTTTAGTCAAGTGCTTCCCTGGGACCGCTTGATTCCATTTCTTCCTGCTTCAGACACCAGAGACAACATATCAGCAAACTGCATGGGTGACATGGTTAATCCATCCAGAAGGGAACTCAGAGATGGGAGGAATTTTAATGAAAGATTTCTTGTACATAATACAAGTAAACTATTTCCATTTTTTATTTTATTGCAGCTTTCCAGTCAAGCTGGAGCTGATTCCCAGCCTAGTAAGACATAGTGGTGATCAGTTTACTCAGGTGAAATTGGAAAGACACACAAGAAAACCAATGTGTAGAACTGAAACATAGTATGAGGCTTAGCATCTTTAATAGGAAGAAGTTTTACTTTGTGTTTCTTTGCCTGCATATGCTTGTAGGGAAAGAAATCGTTAAGAGGAACAGTGATATTTCCACTTTGTCGTGGGGAGTTTGACATATACTCCAAATGACAGCAGAAATGAAAGGTGGCATGATCCAGGCATGATTTCTAGTACTCATTGTAGCTCCAAATAGTGTACTGAGCCTGTAGTGACTATTTTACTCCAGGTAGCCTAGGGCTTACAACTTGTAAATCAGTCTCTACCTGTGTCATATACTTTGCTGTGGATTAGCTAATATCTTGAATGCATTTGGAAGTACCAGAGTTCCTAGTGCCTTAAACGAGACACCATTTTACTATTTGCAGCTTCATATTGTATCATTTTGTCTTGCTCCTATTCTGTCATTTTTAAGGGGAAGACAGTCACAAACAGCAATACTCAACATGAGGTCCATTCCTGGGGTACCATGGTGCAGCTCTCATGGAAGAGGGGGAATCACAGGGCAGGGAGTTTCTCCATGAGGAAAGACACTCCTGCTGAAAAGTCACTGTGCTAAAAGAGAAGACTCTCCACTAAAAGTAAATTCAGACTCTTGTTTAATAAAAGTCATTAACAATGTGAAAAAGCTAGGAAGGATCTCAATTTGGAAGGCTCTACCAAGTTTTAAGAAGATGTACACCTCCTCCCACCCTTTTAAATAATACCAGAATCTGTTGGTTAATCTTGAATTTCTATCCAATCCAGAAACATCACATTCATTAGTAAAATGAAGATACTTTTACCTCCTTATTCTCAGAAAATTATCTTACTATTTCCAATTTTGGCAATATATGAAAAATGTCCCCATGTGTGGTATGTAGGAATGTTAGAATACGTTGTTCATGAAATACAATTATTTTCTTTTTTATTTACAGCAAAGTCTTTTTCCAAGCTCAAAAGGCTTGAAGTAACATGCAGGCAAGCATTTGTTTTCAAAGATGATCTTAAAAAGAAGCAACTCCAAAAAGAAAGGTAGAAACTCTTTACAAGAGGAAGGAGATGCTTCTTTACCCCCATCTCCCTTTTGAATGTCAAATCTAAGGGTGAGAATGGAATGCAATCAAAAGGGGTGATTGCCATTAGTATTGATATACCAGAGTTTGCTTTTCAGTCAGTGCCTTTGGATCTGATGAGAGTTTGTGAAAATTTTATCAGCCTTTATGCAACCTATACCATTGGGCAAGATGTTGTTTGAGTACCTGAGTATAATCTTTATCTCACCTAATTATAGAAAGCAGTTCTAGAAGGGACCCTGACAAATCCTCCAGTCCTTCCTTCACTGCTCTTCATCCTAAACCAGTCTCACTTGTTCCTGAAAACCAGTGTCATGAGGTCTCCAGAGTCACCTTGTGCAATAATTTCCAGTGCCTTAATCTCTTTCTAACAGCATGTTCTTTATTGTCTAGCCTAAATATCCCTTTATGTTACTTTTTGTTCACAGTGAATGCAAAGGGCCGAGTATCCCTGCAGTGCCTTGTAAGAATTTCTCATGTATCTCATGTACATGAAAACTGTTGGTGTGTCTATTTTCTCTCTTTAGGGATGAACCTCTAACAGTAGCACAAAGAGAAATAATGACAACAAAAATAAGCATGAGGTCCAATTTGCTGATATGTCCTTGCAAGTTATCTACGTTGTGTATTGTATGCCCTCACCCTGAGGTAAAGACTGAGCAGTAATGTGAATTAGGGGATCACATTCCGTGTGATCCCCTTGCAGAGCCCCCGCCGCCCCCGGGCTGGGGCGGGCGCTGCGGCGCGGAGCCGCGGGCCGCTGGTGCCACCTGCTGCCAGCCCTGCCCGCATCCCGGCGGGATGCCTCGGGAGACCCAGGGGATGCCGGGGGCAGGTCACCAACCCGCCCAAGAGCAGCCTAATGAAAACATATTCACTAAAACAGCAGGTAGGAAAAATCTCATTGTTGTCCAGAAGTTCAAGCCCTCGGTGTTTAATTTATTTTTTTTTTTCGGTAGCAGCGGCTGCTTCTTGCAGACCAGAGCTCTGAAAAGCTTTTAGGAGTTAAGCATTTTCCTGACTAATTTGAAGTCAGTATGAGGCACGGGTATACAAGCCTCAAAACACGGAAAATCTCCAGGTATAATCTCTGCCTCCCACTCTCCGATGTCAAGATCTTATCTTAAACAAAGTTGTCTTGACACCAATTAACAAGCAAACAGCTGAGGAAAATAAGAATAGTTCTGAACTTTGTGATCTTCCTCAAGTACAGCACAAAACTTCTGAGAGGTTTGATTTGGCCTGGACAATTACAGACCATACGTATTTTCTAGCTTGTGCTGGTTGGGTCATGGTGTTAACCAGGCTTAACACCTGAAATTCAGGTTCTGGTGCAGTCTCTAAAAGAGAATAAATTACTGTTGCTATTGACGACACTCCAACAGGGTAATATTAAACATAACTGGACGTGGCAAATAGTTTCTATTAGAAAGTGCTAATTTTAGGAAATAAAAATGTTAATTAGATGTATTGGTTGCTAGATGTTTTTAAATTAAAAAAATATTGAAACATCATGTTCTGGCAAAGCAAAAATATTTTACATTAAGCTCACCAAAATGTGTATTTTCTATATGGCTACATATTAGAAAAGGTTAAGAAAAAGGAGCGAAAAGTTCAACAATGACTGAAAAATCTTCTTAATTAATTTCTTTCTACATTTCTAAAACTTGCGTGGCACAATGAAGTCAAGAAATGTACTGCAATTTTTTAACATCTTTATCTATGGAAAATCCATATTCTTTATGGCAGAAAACTGGGGAAGTGGGAATGGGAGTTGTTGCAATTACATGACGAACTGGAAGCTGAATGGCATAAAGCAGTAAGACAGAAGGGGAGATGACAAGAAATTAAAAGATGGGTCAGAGAGATAAAAAAATAGAACTAGCAAAGGAGTAAAGAAGGAGCAAGATTATCTCTGAAAGTCCATGGAGATTGCTATTCTACAATGCAGTAACTCTAATATGTTCCTGCATTACAGTATATGAATTTTACATTAAATTTACCCAAGTACTGATCTTTTTTTTATTCAATTGTTTTTATTTTTATTATTTAACAGACTCATCCTGCACAGGAGCAATCAATTGCATTATATGTATTTTTGCTAAGTGCATTGAGCAGCAGCCTGGGAGTGGAGGTAGGCTTTAAAGGTTCCATATCCAGTTATTCCTGTATGTGCACATATGCCATAGAAACTGCACAGTGCCCCTTGTCTTGGTCACTCTCTGACTATCTAGAACATCCCTGACACAGTGACATTATCATACAAAAGTCTAGGGAACAACAGACTTTAGTCACAAGCAAGAAAATACCAAATTAGCTACAACAGAAAAATTACCTGGAACATCAGCTTCAACTTGATCTACCAGATCATTGTGGCTGCTGTGCTTGCCATTTACTTTAGCAGCGATGAAGAATGAGCAACATGAGCTGGATTGGCTTCATAGAAGAAACTGATGTTGTGCATTCTGCTGTCAGCAATTAAAGAAGATTCATTAGTAGATGCTGATATGGAAAGTGATTTTTGTTATGAAGCGTGCAGAGATGCAGCTGTATGAAGGGAGTTTCATAAAGATAAATGTAGTAGTGGATGTTGGATGGGCTTTGGTTATAACAGATTTTTGTCATTTATTGAAATAACTAAATAACTGACTTTTTATAAGTATCAGAAAGTAAATTGCCTGAAGGTAAAGTTATGAAGGAACCCATGAGTTTGAGACATGACATATTTGACAATTGATGACCCATTGCTGCCATCTGGAATGGTTCCCATTATGCACCATGTCTGACTCGAGGCAGGTGCCATAGGTAACAAGTTTGTCTCTCTATCTCTTCCACCCATGATTCTTCCAGAATCATAAATTGTCTCAAATTGGAAGGGACCCATAAGTATCATCAAGTCCAACACCCTATTCCTCACAGTACTTCCTAAAACAAAATCATATGACTGAAAGCACTGTCCAGACACCCCCTGAACTCTTAGAGACTTAATGCAGGAACCATTTTCCTGAGGAGTCTGTTCCAGTGAATGACCATCCTCCCAGTGAACTTTCTCCTAATGCCCAGTCTGGACTTTGCCTGATGCAACTTCATTCCATTTCCTTAGGTCCTTTGAATGGTCACCAGAAAGAGGAGATCAGTGTCTGGCCCTCTGCTGCCTCCTTTTCTGAAGCTGTAGACTGTGATTAAATCACCCCTCATTCTTCTTTTTCTGAGCTGAACAGATCAAGTCCCCCCTCAGTCCCTCCTCATAAGTGTTCCCTTCAAGATATTTCTCCATCTTGGTCACTGTCCTCTGGACACAGCCTAGTATCTTTATAAACTTCTTTTATTGTAGTGCCCAAAACTGTACAGAGCACTCGAGGTGAGGCCACACCGGCGCAGAGCAGAGTGGACAATCACCTCCTGCGACCAGCTGGCCATGCAGTACTTGACGCACCTCAGGATATTCTTGGCCCTTTTGGCTGCAAGGACACACTGTTACTTTATATTCAACTTGCCATGGATTGAAACTCACAGATTTTTCATTCTCCAATTTCTCTGTATATATAGGATTACTCCATCTCAGGTGGAGAATCGGGCAGTTGCTCTTGTGAAATTTCATGACTGGTGATTGCCCAGCTCTCTGGTCTGTGCAGATCTCTCTGCAGGAACTCTCTCCCCTTCAGGGAATCCACAGCTCCTCCTACTTTAGCACTGTCAACAAATATAATTATGTACATGTGATTCCTCTGTCCAGATCATTTATAAAAACATTATAGAAAGAACAAGCCCTAAAGAGAACTGGCCTTGAAATGGAGTCCTGTGGAACCCCACTGGTGACTGGCTGCTATCATGTTATTACCCCATTTGCTGCAATCCTTTGAGCCTGACCCCTCATCCAGGTGATCACCAGCTTATGATGCACATGTCTATCTGTGTGATGGCCAATTTATCCAGAAGAACACTGGGAAGACACAGTACAAAAAATTGTGCTAAAGTACAAAAGGTTGCTGGGACATCTCAAATATGAACTCTTAGAGATAGACAACTCAGCTGTCCTTCAAATGATAACTCCTTTCAGACTCCATCCCAGCAATCACCCCTAGGTGAACTCCTTATCTCTAGAAATTCCCTGTCACTATTCAACCTGTCTCAGATCTGCTCCTTTTGCCAGCCTCAGAGACTTTCAGCTTCCTCAGGTTAGCCTTCTTCTAAAGTGCAGAGCCTTCAGTGTGCCTCCAGATTCCATCCCTCCTTTCTACTGAAGGCCCTATTATAGATGGGTTAGTTATCTCTTAGTTATGGGGTTAGCTATCTCTTAGTTATCTCTAAAAGTGTTTTCTTTGGTATTTCATTAGCAAATCCTTGTCTCACGCAAGCTGCCTTGCCCAATGACCATAGTACAAAGGGTCTGCTTAGTTGCCAAATGGCTTCTCTTCACCAGTAGCCTCCCATCTCTGCTTCTCCATTTTGCCTGTGGCAAAACCAGAGATGGGATGAAAAAAAGAAAGGTCTCATTACAGGGAGTTGTTTTCAGTTGAACTCTTCCTTACACACCATCACTCAAGTGCACCCATTCCTGCCCAAGGGTACAGGGGATGAAGCACTTTTAGCCCTGTGTGTTGGCCTTCCTCATTTCTTACTGCACTGTGCCATCCCAAGCTATTCTAGTTAGGAAGATGAACATTAAAGTGCTTTACTTGTGTGAATGACTGCAGCAAGCAGGTTTCTTTCACTTCCTCCTTCTCTTGCCTTCTTCTTGCCGTAGATATCCCGTTCAGTGTTTGGCTTTGTGCCATTGGCAGCTGGCACCCCCCGACTCCCAGCAGCTGAGACAATGAAACCTGCAGGACTGGAATGAAGATGTGCTTTTAATTGGTCCCTGAAGCAGTGTGCAGGGGTCCAGAATAGGATATTCCAGTGATCACACAGCTTAAATATTTGATACCCAGGGTAGATTTTGGAGCTTGACTTGGTTTTGTTTGTTTTAAATTATAAGCAGACAAGTCTCCAAAGTGAAGTTTGGCTCTGAAGGGTGACTCTGAGCTGTTATTCCATATGCCACATTTTTGTATCTCTTGGGTTTCCTTATTGAGTTTTCACCTGCTTAGAAGTGGTTTTTTCACCTTCAGTGTTACATCTCAAACTGGAGTATTTGAAGTCTCTGTCCTTTCTTCTTCCTCAGCAACAAAGTTTATGGGATTCAATAATTTATAACTTGGTTTCTGTTCATTGGGCATGCAAGCATGGAGCAGATTCATCACAGCTAGCTTTGTCCCATAGTGAAGGGTTAATAGTGGGTATCAGCTGGAAAATTTTTTCCTTTCTTAGATATGCCCTTAAGTACACACCAGGGCTGATTTCTGAACAAATGTGCTTGCCAAGGTTTTTAATTTTGTGCCTAATTTTTATGGGTCTTTTTTTTTTCTTGGGCTCCTGGTTTTACTACATTAACTTTGAAAGTGTTTTTCCCGATGTGAGAAGGGTTAACATGTGAATTTCTAATGATCTTAAAGAAAAGATACTACTGAGTCTATGACATAAAGATGTCAAATAGGTGTTATAGCTAGTCATAATAAGTAACATTTTATCGTTTGCATCATTCAACAAAAACAGGAAATTACTTGTTGCTTAGTAATTAAACAAAATACTTGAATAAACAACCAATCTTTAAAAAGCCCTGACAGATCTCATGTGAATTCAAAAATTAAAAAAGCAAAAAATGTGATTGTGATAAATCATAGGCAATGCACTCAAAATTAAGAGTGAGAGTAATAAGCTCTGGAAACATTTAAGATTAAATAATATATTTTCTGAAATGACAGATTATATTTATATAATATATCTATAATATTTTGTCTTGCTTAATTGTTATTTTAAAGAGGAAAAAAAATTATTCAATATTGTTCAATTTTATCTTTCCTGTTTTCCACATACCTTTCTGCTCTCTTGGAGCCTCTGATATCACAGTTTGCAGAATGCTGTGAAGATTACTACAAAAGAGCAATAAAATTGTACTAACAACAATCTAAGGACTTGGTGTCCCTGAAATATTAGTAACTAATTAAAATTGTTGTAATAAGAGAAAAATACTTTTGAAATCTGAAAGTTCTTTACATTATTTTTGATAAAATAGAAATTTTCATTTCATATTTAAAGAAAGAGATAGGAATAAATTTGGGTCCTGAATTCCTTTTAGCCCATTTGATTCAGAAAATGGAATGCAAATTTAAATATTCTTGTTACTAAATAAATAATCATATCTTATATTTTTTTCTGCAATTTATAATTCAATTTTAATTTATTTACCTTATATTTCCATGCAAATGTTGTCTCAAATAAGAGACATTGTAGAAAGTAGATATTTATTAAATGCAAATAGAGAGTTCTGTGTGACACTGTATTACATGTGAAACTATATCAAAGTCCATGATTTTTCTTGTAGGTGTATATGTGTCACAATGCGACATGAAATGAACGACACTCACACGCTGAGATGTCCAAGGCAAACAAAGCACATTTAATTCCAGACCTCAATATTTATAGAATTCCAAAAGTGACCATGGATTGGAGGATGAAATTGCCACCTCTCCAACCACACTGGTCAAATCAACAGTCCATCAATTCTCTACTCCTCCAGAAAGGAATGCAAAACAATCATTATTTATATGAAAAGTGTGTGAGAAACTCCATTACAAAAATGTAAACATCAGAAGGCTTAGAAGAACTTTAGAAGAACAGGGTGACAAATATGTATATGTTTTTTTCATTTTTACAACAATCTTCCTGAGCAAACAAACAAACAGAATGTTTCAGCAGTGATGCAGACAGGTCCACTGAAAGTCCCTTGAGTGCAAACGGAGCCCTGTGGTGGAGCTGAGCCTTTGCTGGGCAAAGCCTCACCTCACGTTCCCCTCTAGCTCTGTTTACAGGAGCAGCGCTGTGACTTGGGGCATCCCAGAGACTCCAGCTTCCATGGCAGTGGATTTGAGGCAGGCAGAGCAATGGCTGTTGCTCTGGGCTTGTGATTTCCCATGCTGGACTCAGGAGAGCAATCCTGGGACACCAGGGCGGGCACCACAGTGTGGAAGTGACCCCAGCGGCCTCCCCCGAGGCAACACACGGGGCTGCAGATCAGAGCTCCCTCCCCAGAGACTACCCCACAGTCACAGGGGTCCTATGACCTTCAAAGTCTTGCTGTGGGTATTTGACTTGGCAGCTGGAGGCTTTATGTCCCCGCAGAACCAATTCGTGTGTCATTTACCAAAGGCTCTGGGCTTCTTGTCCACCGCAACAGTTCCTGAAGGGTTAAACTCCACAACAGAGCATAGAAATAGTAATTCCAATTAAGGTGATCGCCAGGGAGCAATTGAAGGAGAAATAAAAACGTGGTGTTCTCATTTCCATAAGCAAATGAAAACAATTTAGATGACTTTTATCTAGATGAAGGAAAACGCCTATGTAAAAACTAATTACCCTCCGTGCTAATTATGACAAAGAGGATAAAGGACAAACCTTTTGAAAAATATCCAAGGATATTAAATGGAGTTTTATTAATAGATGAAGTAAGCTGAAAATGAGAGTTGTGATATATTGTGTTTGGGCCTAGATTCAATAAAAACTCTCTGGCTTCCACTTCACAGCAGCCCCATAAAATCAATTTATTATATGAAGCCAGATGGGTCTTTTATTGAACCTGGACCTTATTCATTAAATAAAAGTAATTATCATCAGAGTTAAAAGAAACAATACCTACTGCTTCATGAATCAGTTACTATCCCATACATTTAAGTGACAATAAGAAAGAAAAATATATTTTTAAATCAATAAACATATAGTTCATCAAATGTAAGAGCAAGACCCATAATATATTTTCTGGTGTAATTTGTTTCTCATCACAAGGTTCATTTAAATCATAATATCTGCTTTGGCTGTTGAATTTGGATCAACCAATGGCACCAGCCACATGGACAGTAATGCTCTTGGCCTTTTCCCTGGACCTCCAATTTCAAACATGGGGATAAGAACTGGGTCTGAGATGAGGAATGTGAAAAACCAGCAGTGGTGCTGAACAAAACTCACCATTCTTTGCACCATTCCACTTGACATGAACTTTGTTCTACCTCCTCTGCTGGCAGTGCTTTACCCCAGAGACCAACCACCCCTGAGTGTTCACATCCTCTCTACAGCTCCAACACTGTTCTAGGGAGGACCTGGCACGAAACACAAAGATACTCTAATGGGCTTGTGTGACAAAATTTTGGTAGAAGGTGAGTACTACTGGGATGGCTTCTGTGAGGAGCTGCTGGAAGCTTCCACCACATCCAACAGAGCCAATGCCAGCGAGCTCTGAGGCAGACCTGCCTCTAGCCAGGGCTGAGCCTTCAGTGACAGTGATAGTGCCTCTGGAGAATGTATTCAGGAAAGGGAAAAAACACCAGTAGAGAGAGGAGTGAGAATATGTGAGAGCAACAGATACCAGTTGATAGCAGTGTCAGTGAGGAAGGAGGGGCAGGAGGTGTTCCAGGTGCTAGAAGGAGATGCCCAGGCAGCTTGTGTAAAGACCATGTGTAGGCAGCTGTGCCCCTGAGCCCATGAAGGTCCACATTGGAGCAGAGATCCACCCACAGCCCCTGCAGGACCCCACACTGGGGCAGAGGGATACTGGAAGGAGCTGTGAGTCCATGGGACATCTGTGCTGGAGCAGGTTTCTGGTGGGACTTGTGACACTTTGGAGAACCCTGTCCTTATCTGGACCCAAAAGCTTTGGTTATGGTGTCTCTCCCTGCCCAGCTGAGGAGGCTGAGGGTAGAGTGGCTCTGGTGGGTGCCTGGCATCTACTTTACTTTAGATGAGACCTCAGATGGGACATCAGTAGATGCCAAGACTTAATGTCAGAAAGGTTGTAGGATGTAGGTATAGACCTCTCACACTGCCTTACCTAAGCTGCCATCATGATAGTGAATGAGAAATGGCCCCACATGGCAGAAGTTTTGCTTCACACAACTAAAAATGGTGCAGTATGGAGGAAATCAGAGGAAGACACCATGAAGGGCAACCCATTCTAAGGGGCTGGCTAGAAACATGGTGTTTCAACAGGACTGAAATTCAGGTGGTGTGAAAGGTGGTGCTGTTTAACCCCAGCCAGCAGGCAAACTCCAGGCAGCCACTCACTCCCCCACCAGTGGGATCAGGGAGAGAATCAGAAGGGTAAAAGCCAGAAAATTCATGAGCTGAGATAAAAGCAGTTTAATAGGGAAAGCAAAAGGAGGAGTTAATTCACTGCTTCCCAGGGGCAGGCAGTGTTCAGCCATCTCCAAGAGAGCAGGGCCCCATTACATGTGATAGTGACTTGGGAAGACAAGCACCATCACTCCAAATGTCCCCTTCTTCCTCCTGAGCANCTTGCTGTGGGTATTTGACTTGGCAGCTGGAGGCTTTATGTCCCCGCAGAACCAATTCGTGTGTCATTTACCAAAGGCTCTGGGCTTCTTGTCCACCGCAACAGTTCCTGAAGGGTTAAACTCCACAACAGAGCATAGAAATAGTAATTCCAATTAAGGTGATCGCCAGGGAGCAATTGAAGGAGAAATAAAAACGTGGTGTTCTCATTTCCATAAGCAAATGAAAACAATTTAGATGACTTTTATCTAGATGAAGGAAAACGCCTATGTAAAAACTAATTACCCTCCGTGCTAATTATGACAAAGAGGATAAAGGACAAACCTTTTGAAAAATATCCAAGGATATTAAATGGAGTTTTATTAATAGATGAAGTAAGCTGAAAATGAGAGTTGTGATATATTGTGTTTGGGCCTAGATTCAATAAAAACTCTCTGGCTTCCACTTCACAGCAGCCCCATAAAATCAATTTATTATATGAAGCCAGATGGGTCTTTTATTGAACCTGGACCTTATTCATTAAATAAAAGTAATTATCATCAGAGTTAAAAGAAACAATACCTACTGCTTCATGAATCAGTTACTATCCCATACATTTAAGTGACAATAAGAAAGAAAAATATATTTTTAAATCAATAAACATATAGTTCATCAAATGTAAGAGCAAGACCCATAATATATTTTCTGGTGTAATTTGTTTCTCATCACAAGGTTCATTTAAATCATAATATCTGCTTTGGCTGTTGAATTTGGATCAACCAATGGCACCAGCCACATGGACAGTAATGCTCTTGGCCTTTTCCCTGGACCTCCAATTTCAAACATGGGGATAAGAACTGGGTCTGAGATGAGGAATGTAAAAAACCAGCAGTGGTGCTGAACAAAACTCACCATTCTTTGCACCATTCCACTTGACATGAACTTTGTTCTACCTCCTCTGCTGGCAGTGCTTTACCCCAGAGACCAACCACCCCTGAGTGTTCACATCCTCTCTACAGCTCCAACACTGTTCTAGGGAGGACCTGGCACGAAACACAAAGATACTCTAATGGGCTTGTGTGACAAAATTTTGGTAGAAGGTGAGTACTACTGGGATGGCTTCTGTGAGGAGCTGCTGGAAGCTTCCACCACATCCAACAGAGCCAATGCCAGCGAGCTCTGAGGCAGACCTGCCTCTAGCCAGGGCTGAGCCTTCAGTGACAGTGATAGTGCCTCTGGAGAATGTATTCAGGAAAGGGAAAAAACACCAGTAGAGAGAGGAGTGAGAATATGTGAGAGCAACAGATACCAGTTGATAGCAGTGTCAGTGAGGAAGGAGGGGCAGGAGGTGTTCCAGGTGCTAGAAGGAGATGCCCAGGCAGCTTGTGTAAAGACCATGTGTAGGCAGCTGTGCCCCTGAGCCCATGAAGGTCCACATTGGAGCAGAGATCCACCCACAGCCCCTGCAGGACCCCACACTGGGGCAGAGGGATACTGGAAGGAGCTGTGAGTCCATGGGACATCTGTGCTGGAGCAGGTTTCTGGTGGGACTTGTGACACTTTGGAGAACCCTGTCCTTATCTGGACCCAAAAGCTTTGGTTATGGTGTCTCTCCCTGCCCAGCTGAGGAGGCTGAGGGTAGAGTGGCTCTGGTGGGTGCCTGGCATCTACTTTACTTTAGATGAGACCTCAGATGGGACATCAGTAGATGCCAAGACTTAATGTCAGAAAGGTTGTAGGATGTAGGTATAGACCTCTCACACTGCCTTACCTAAGCTGCCATCATGATAGTGAATGAGAAATGGCCCCACATGGCAGAAGTTTTGCTTCACACAACTAAAAATGGTGCAGTATGGAGGAAATCAGAGGAAGACACCATGAAGGGCAACCCATTCTAAGGGGCTGGCTAGAAACATGGTGTTTCAACAGGACTGAAATTCAGGTGGTGTGAAAGGTGGTGCTGTTTAACCCCAGCCAGCAGGCAAACTCCAGGCAGCCACTCACTCCCCCACCAGTGGGATCAGGGAGAGAATCAGAAGGGTAAAAGCCAGAAAATTCATGAGCTGAGATAAAAGCAGTTTAATAGGGAAAGCAAAAGGAGGAGTTAATTCACTGCTTCCCAGGGGCAGGCAGGTGTTCAGCCATCTCCAAGAGAGCAGGGCCCCATTACATGTGATAGTGACTTGGGAAGACAAGCACCATCACTCCAAATGTCCCCTTCTTCCTCCTGAGCATGATATCTTCTCTCTGGTCACTTTGGGTCACCTGTCCACAAATCCAAAACATAGCCTCATACTAGCTAATGTTAAGAAAATTAACTCTACTGCACCTGAAGCCAGCACACAGTGAAGCAATTAAAACTTGACTGAACTCAGACAAGAAGGGACCTTCCAGCAGGGTTTTGTCAGTGCTGCTTGCACAGATGACAGGCACAGAGTTTATATATATAACAAGAAAGAATCTATAGACGTAGATATCACTATTTTTAAATATGTAGTATTTTTAATATTGTCATTTTGAATTATTTCATTGTCACCAATCACTTCTAGGAAATTAGTAGTTTCAAATTAATACTGGTGATAATAGTATAATTCCATAAATCAATACTTAAAACCCCAGAATATAAGTCTCAAAATTTAATGCATTGTCTTCAGCTGCCGTTTCTACCACTTTGCCTTTCTCTGGCTTCCCTGGAGGAGTTTGTATTTGAGTTTTATCAATTTAGTCACATCTTGCTCTGTATTTTAAAACACACAGAGGATAAAAACTTCCCACAGTTAAATCACAACTCACTTGAGCACAGCCTCTAGTTTAAAAGGTGACCTGGAAAGCGTGCTTCTCTTTTCAATTTTGTTCCTTTAGGTATTTTTTCTCTCCATCTTTCAGGATGATAATAATGATGATTTGTATTGCTGCTATCCCACTGTGTTAGCCACTCTGTGAGCACTGAGCAGAAAGGTTACTCTGCAGGATGTTTCTGCTGCTTGTTTACGGCCTTTATTCCCGGGACACCGGTGCTGGGATTCCTGCTTGTCAGAAGAACTGAAGTGCTTAACTGGTTGAGATGCAAGTCAATTTTTCCTAAAACTTTAAAGCACTCGGTGGGGTCACACCTGATCACTGGGAGGCAGCCCCATGCCACAGCAAATCCTTTAAAAGCTGATGAAGTAGATGAGCTTAACCACTCACTGGAGTAGTCCCTGCTGTCTTCAAAAGAGACAAATCTGAGGGACTCCATTCCTTGTGCCTGCTGGAACAGATGCACTTTGTGCTGGTAAGCCTTTCCTGGCCTC
Organism: Urocynchramus pylzowi; assembly: GCA_013397555.1. Lineage (NCBI taxonomy): Eukaryota > Metazoa > Chordata > Aves > Passeriformes > Fringillidae > Urocynchramus > Urocynchramus pylzowi. The sequence goes on from VZRH01004001.1 coordinate 568,534, forward strand.
CACTATCACATGAAAACCAGCAAGGCCTTTCTCAGTCACTTGTGCTTCCTCATGAATGTGAGCTGGCTTGGGACTGGCATACAATGAAAACAGAGGCATAAGAGCATCCCAGCAATTCAGATCCTGACAGCCTTGTGCTCCTTTTCTCCCTCCCATATTTTCTTTTGAGCTCTTTCCAGCATTTATGCCTGATGACTGTATCTGGTTTCTTGGGCAGCAGAAATAGGCAAAAGGCTCAGATTACTTCTTTTGGTCACCAAAGACTTCGTTTAGATCAACATGTCCTGAATAGTAAGTGATTATTTGGGACATATACATACCTTTCAGAGTTGAAGCCAATGTTCAGTTTAAGGTATATAAATCCTGTACAGTTATTGAAAATGTATTGAAGAGGCATCTGCAAAGCAGGGAGGAAACCAGAACAAGCTACCAGGAATCTGTAACACAGGGATGTCACTGAAATCTGCCCTCCCAGACCCGTGTGAGGAGGCACACTCGTATCCCGGACCCAGAATTTGCTCCTGAGAGCAAATATGGGTTTTTCTTCTTTTAAATGCAGAACAGAGCTGACTTTCAAAGTGCAGGTGCTGAGAGGCTTTGTTCTTCAGCACACAGAGCATGCTCCCAGGAAGCTGTGCAATGAGTTGACACTGTCCCAAGCCTTCACCTCTCACCATGAAGTTTACATTAATCCAACACTGAAAGCTCAATCTTCTCCACCCCTTTTATAAAGAAAAAAAAAAATCTGCAGCTATATGTTGTTTGCAAGCTGATCCTGTTGTTTTGTGTTAGATACTTGCCAAATATGGCTATCAGCTGCAGTTGCTGAGGGCACCTGAACCCTGCTCCACAGCAGCTTTGATGTTCAAGCAGGGCTTCAGGAGAAGCATGAATTTGCAGACACTGCAGGCAGATCCATGTATTTGTGGTGAACTTTCAGGCAGCTCTTGAACATGAATTTTGTGGTTTTATTTTAGGCTGAGGCCGCTGAAATTTGAGTGAGTATTTTACATTGCAGTTGTTGGGGAGGTGGATTTCATGGATGCACAAGAGCAATTAGGATCATTCTGACTCGTGGTCTGCTTGCCTTCAGACTTGCACAGCCTGAACACAATCTCTCTGTACACTTAACAACATGCTGCCTGATGTACTTGGCTCCAGGTACAAACACTGTCCAGGAGAGCCCTCAGCTGCCCCTGGAGCTCAGCTTTCCCATTTGCCATTAAAGCAGTGCTGAGTGGTGCTAAAGGCAGCCTTGAGGCAGCTCCTCTCCTTGCAGTGCAAACATGGATCCTAAATCCAGATTTGCACCCTGCCTTGGGGCTTTCAGCCTGCCACACTTGCCTCTCCCATTCTATTTTCTCCTGTATACTCTCTCTCCTAATGGAGCAATGGGTAGTTCCTTGACAAGAGAGGAAGAAAAGACTCTGGCTTTTAAATAGGAGAGCTGTGCACAGCAGAGGTGCTCAAAGCTTACAGGATAGTAGGTAGCTGAGCTAGTGGGACTGTCTTCCTGCTGGCACCAACAGCTGGGGATTTAAAAGATGTTCTGAGTATGCCTTGGGGGTCTGATTTAACCATGTGGGGTGGGTTGTTGTGTGATGGGGCGAGTGGAGGGATTCATTATGTAAATCCCCTTACTTTTATGTGCTTAGGGATGTTTAACTGCAGTATCTCAGCAATGCAGTTTGTAAAAGATTTGTATTAATCATGGATCAACCTTCATTATAAGTTGAATTATTTTGTGGGTGATAAACATAAAGCTTTTCCAGACTCACACATCATAAAAAATATCGGTGTCTTGCACTGGAGTATTTGGAATGGTTTATCTTAGATTTTGATTTAGGTCTTCTGTATTATCCCTTCTGCTTCAAAATGGTTTATTTCAGAGGGATTATTTTGAAATATAACTATGTGATAAAATCTGCAGTCCACCAAAGCTGTGATTCAAAAGAAACCTCTTTCATATTTCCAACCTGTGCTTAATTCTATTTTAGTCATATATGATATTAGTCTCAGCCTTGCCATCCTGTAATCAGAGATTTGATACCCGATTAGAAATGTTTGGGATACAGAAGGGAAAAAATTCCCTCCTGGAAGAGATTTCCTGCAGGGCGGGACAGCCTCTAGATGGCAGAAGTGCACTGCAGAAAACTCCAAATCTTAATTAAGCAACAAGCTGCAGAGGGGATGTGTGCCAGCTGTGGGGAGAAGGTGCTCTGATTATTGACTGGTCCACTGACCTCTTCGTCCTCCTCCAATTTTAATTGCTGCTCCAGATGATCTGTGCTTTACAGCCACACAGACATGATGGCAAACTGTGTCTGAACAAGTTTCCTCATGGATGTAGGTTTTCTCTTTCTGCGAAATGACACTGCGGCTGTTTTTTTAAAGGTGAAGTGAAAGGCTCTGGCAGCTGGCAATATATGGAGTTTGGGATGACTTCTGTTAGCAGTTAATGCCACCCCTGAAACTTCACAGGGAGCTGCATCCTTTATGAGGCTGTGTGAGTACCCCTTGGTAGGCGATTGTCAGTCTGCAGTCCTTTAAAAAATAAAATCTCACCTTCTGTGTAGGTGGGCAGTACACATCTTAAGGTATTTTTGACTTAGAAATAGTGCAGAAAAGTTTCAAGTGTCCTTATTTGTCTGATAGAACTGTCAGCAGCTCCTATTGTAATCAGTCACACAAGAATCCAGTAAATTCTGGCATTGAAGCACATGGAAGAAAATCATTCTGTAAATCTGAGATTTAAGCAGTATTAATGCCTGACACATAGCTAACTTCTGTGCCAGTGAATACTGTTACAGCTTCATCAGGATCTCTCTGCAGTCACCTTGAGAGAAAACCCAACTGCTTAGGCTTGCATGGTGCCAGATAAGTAAATTTAGATAAAAGTCCAATTTCTAGCTCTGCAGCCTTACACCTCAGTCTGGATAGAAATCTATTTGAGATTTCAGAGTATTCAGTTTCAAAGGAAGGTCTTTTGATGTTGGCTTCTGGTTGCTGATTAAAAGCAATTAAATGGTACTCAAAATACTTGGATGGGTCTTCAGTCCACCATATGGCAGGCATGTGCTAACCTTGAGGCAGCTGCAGGGATAAAACAGTCTTTCTTGAGATTCTGCTTAGTATTGGGTACTTAAACCAAGGACTTGAACCTTGAAATAAGTCCCCAAGACTGTAGGAGCCCCACAGCATTGACATGTGCCTCCAGACATTTGTGATGGCCGTGAGTCATCTGGGCTTCGGGTATCTGCAACGGGGTGGCAAGAAAACAAGTACAGAAAAATCTTTGCTTTCTTCACATCAATTGCTTTTGGCAATAATTACAAAGGATAGGCTTTTTATTATAGCTTTTTCCCACCAGGTCTTTCTTCCTTCCATGGACCCTAGGCATGTGTCAGAAACCAGGCAACAGTCAATAATATTGATTGTAGATCACAGCCTTGGTGGTGTCTCAGTGGAAATCCTGTAGTGAACTACCTGGAGCTGTTCAGCTGTGTAAAAAGCAGCATAAGTTGTCCCAGGAAATTCCAGAGTTTCCTTTTCTTTTGTAGCAAAAGCAAGTGAGTAATTTCAAAGAGACGTGCGGGTGTCTCTCGGGCACGCTCGTGCAGTCAGTGGGACTGAAGCCACTGGGGCCTCCTGGGCACCACTGCCATAGCCATGCTGGTAACCTGTTAGGGGTTTGTCTCTACTTTTTCCAGGAATGCTGACTGATTGCTTGCTTGGCCTTCTCTTTCTAATCTCTTTCTAATCCTCTAAATTTCCCATTTGTGCTTCAAGCAGCAGATTTCACATTTTAAGCAAAAGACCTCAATACATGACTTGGAGACACCCAAAAGTATTGTAATAAGATGTGTGACTACAGTAAAGAGAGATATACCCAATATAGCTGGCTAGGCAGCAGTGAAGATGTGGCAGCACAATTTTCAAGGTAGACTAGTGACTCAAGTAGCTGTTATTAGCATTACTGTCTAGATAGACACTTCTGTCACTATTTCTGCTTGCTTCTGCAGCTTTCATAGCACTTGTCCTTGTTCTCTAGATACCAATGCTAATGACAGGGGACAGAATTGTTTATCTATTGCATCTCACATTTTTTCAACCACACTAAGCACTAAATCAATGCATCATCACAAGGTTTGAGGGCTGCTAGCCAATTCTTCAAGTAAGAAATAGAATCGATAACTTTGCCGTATTTTATCAAAACCAAAGATCCTTGCATATTTTTTAACTGATCCAGACTTTATACCCAATTAGACTAGAAATCAGGTATCTACCCAATTTCAGACAGACTTGTCTTCATGGTTGTGTATCCATGATATTTTCTCCAGCCTTGCATTTCAGGAATGACTGTGTTTCAGGGAAAAGTGAGTGGTTTTGTTTTGTTTTGGGTTTTTTTTTTGGTAGTTTGTGTGGTGCACAAATATTTCAGTTTATTGAGTAGATTCTCCACATTTTATTCAGATTATCATAAAGCTACAGGTAGACCAAGGAGTTTGTACTTTGTGTTGTACTTCTGCTGGGGAAAGTTTTGCATTGCAGACAGCTTGGCCAATGTTTAATAAAATGCCTAGTGCTCTGTAGTGATAAAAGTAAAATCCTCAATCCCATTCACATTTAGAGGACACTTGAATAGCTGTTACTTGAGGCATGAATTAGCCTGAGAGTTTGTGAAAAGAAACACATACTGTATTTTTTGGAAGCATTTGATAGTTTTAGAATACTCTTCCCTCTGAGAAACTGTCAAAGCACATAACATCCTGAGTGAGCAAACCCCTTGCAGGGCTGGAGGGCATGCTACGTGTCAGCAGTGGCTGTGGAAGGCAGCCCTGGTGCTCACAGTGAGAGCCAGGCTGGCAAACAGACAGGATGGCCCCTTTGATCTGCTGCTCTGCTTGTGGGCACCCTGCAGCTGCTGCCTTGCAGAAGGTTGCTGGGGTCTGTGGGCTCTGGTTGGGCATTTAGCTTCTGTGACTCCTCAAGATTAGTCCTGTTCAGATTACAGATTTCTAATTTCACACTTAAATATGTTCATTGCCTTGTTCTTACACTTTGTTTGCTAATTTAAGTAACACTTTCCTGGCTGAGCCTCCCAAGATTTCATTTTCTGGTTTGAACAAACGTCTATTATGGTAATTTCCACAGAACCAACCTGCCTTCTGAATCAGTTCATTGCAGCATGTTAGGGGGTGGAGGGAGGGAGTCTGGGACTGGAGATAGCCACAAAAGTCTTTGGAAACTGCACTCAGGTTCTACATTTTCTGATTGGTGTCCTGGGGCCTGAGTGCAGCCACACAGAATGGTGGGTTTGCTGGTTTGATGACCTCTACAGAAACCTGTCCTCAGGAAAAAAATCAGCCTGAATAAAGCTGTATTGTACTTTCAGAATTTCTTTTCAGAGTCCAGAGACCAGTTTGAGTCTTCTATTTTCTCACTGACATCCTGCTGAGGAATTAGCTCTGGGTATTGACAGGCTGTTTCTGAGAACAAGACCTGCAGAGCTGTTGCTGGCCATAGCAGCAGCAGGAAGAGCTTTCCTGGAGTGAGAGCAGGGCTGTCATGCTGAGCCCTAAAGTACATGAACATGCAGAGTTAGAGGCATCTCCTCAGCTCCCACAAATCCAGCCCCACAAATGGGTGCATAAATTAAACCATTTATTTACATGTGGAGGGATTAATATTTTCTACTGCCTTAAATTTAAACCCTTTATTAATTCACAGGTAAGCAAACCTTAGGAGCAATGTCAGCAACAAACATGTCAATGACTCTCCATGCCAACCTGAGAGACAGCACAATGTTTTTTCTTCATGGTGTGCACCAGCATGGTGTTCTGAGTAGGGCTACTCACTTGCCAACAACTCTGTTGTAGAGAGCCTTTTGATATTTTTAATTCATTTCTGATCAACACTGAATTGGAAACTGAATTTTATGGCAAAATTGGATCAATAAAAATACTTATTGGCCAGACCACAAGCTTGGTATGTTGGAGACTCTGGGTAGAGCCATATTAATGTTTCAGTTTTGGTCAGAGATAAATTGAAGTGGTGCTTTATCATCCTCATTGAATGAATTTGTTTTGGGTCAAACTTAGCTAAAGGATGGGCTTTGGAAGACACTTGGTGCTTTCCAACCTGCTGATAGACATTCAGCCAGCAAACCAGACTGGCATTAGCCCTGGAAAAACCTTTAATTTGGGCCTTGGTCCCTCAGTTCTAGCTGTTCTTCTCTACAGATTCAGCCTGTGCCAGTGTCAGCAGAGCCTTGGTGGGTGGTTCTGCCCAGCCTCCTGCTTCAAAGCAAAGCTTCTCACGTGTGTAAGATTGCCCTGAGCCTGGCAGAGTGGGGCCTCCACCCTCCTGCTGCTGTGCTCTGCTTGTGCCCTTACCTGCAGGTTCTGTTTATCTCAAAATAAAGATCATTAAAGCCAACTATGCATTATTTTGATTTGGGTAAAGTGTCATCATGCCAAAATATTTTGAGCACCTGTAGTTAATTTGCTCTGATCAGAGCTATGGCTGATTTCAGCTGACACAGCAAGTACACAGATCAGTGCCCCAGTGCTGCAAGCTAACCCAGCCAGAAAATGAAGAATAGCCCATTACTGGCTCTGAAATGTCTGGTCTGGGCAGTTTTTGCTTAGTGGTCAACTGGAGAACAGTGGCTGTGCCTCCTGCTGATCTGGTTTCTGAGAGTGACAGTGCTGGAACTGTGAGTCTGTCCCCTTGTGATCAGTGCCCTTCATTTGCAGATGTTGGGATGTATTGGCATGACAGATAACAGTTTTTTCCACTGCACAACTTCAATCCATGGCCAGAATACATCCAGCCTCTATACTCTGTGTCTGGGTTCAGCTGTCTGTGTCCTTAGGTTGAACACTGACTGCATCCAAGCCTTCTTGGCAATTATATTAAAAAAAAAAAAAAAAAAAAATCAAGCAACCTCCTTCCTGACCATGAGAAAATTATAACTTCTCAAAGTCTTATCCTCCTTTTTGAGTAAATATTTCCTAAGACAAGAAAAAGCACCAGCCTGGATTACCATCTCCAGTCAGTTTTCTCCCTCTCCTTATTTTTCTGTCATCCTCCCTCCTAGGAATGAATGTCCAGAGGCTTTCAAAGAGAAAGTTAACAAATTTTTATTTTTGTTTATGCACAAAAGAGTATGTCTTTCTTCCACTCAGTGTTCAAAAGCATTGTCACTGGTTCAGCTCATATTTGCAGTGTTACAAACTGAGGTGTGCTTAAAAATAATGACAATTGAACAACATTATAAGAGTCTTCCAGGAAAAAAAAAAAAAAAAAAAAAAA
>VZRH01004001.1:575872-620197 GCA_013397555.1 Urocynchramus pylzowi
AAAAAAAAAAAAAAGCCTTGGGAAAACTGGGGAGAATATTGGGACATAGCACTAATTTGCCATATATCCAGGAATGTGTGTTTTAGGGAGCTGATCTAACTGGTGCATTGCACAGGTCCACAGCTGGTGGAAAGCTGTGGGCTCTTATGGAAGACAGAGATGCTCTTTGGAGCAGATGCAGACTGAGAAACTCCAAGTGAGGCTCTGGAGGTTTTTTTTTTATTTCTTGTACTCCTCTTTTTTAAGGAATTCAGTTGATGCACCTAAATTAGGAGTTACCTTGGGTTTTTCTTACACTCAGAAGAGTGGAAGTACTTGCTGAGGGGATTCAGGCAAACTGTGCACTTTATCCCTTGTAGAACAAAGTGTTGAAAATTACCTGGATGGTTTTATGTTGTTGGCTTCAGTCCTGCTAAGCAAATTCTCACAGTGAGTTTTGTAATATGCTAGGACAGTGGTACATTGAAAAAGTGTTTTTAAGTAAAGTTTCACTCCTATGATTTTTTTTTTAATTCTATCAGCTATAATAGAAATAAGCAGAGGAATTAAAGCACACTTGTGCATCAATCTTTATGGTGGAACATGGGGAAAATCCTATTTAAAGGGCACTTTTATTTAAAATCACATCATAGGCTTTAATAGACTGAATGTCTGGTACAACTTGTGAAACCCAGGAGCAGTAAATCACGAGGACTGACTGATACTCATCCAAGGATTTGAAAACAAACAAAGCATTAAAGGGGAGCAACATTGACAAGGATATATTATAGTCTTTACAGCAAGGGAGCCTGAAAACTTAAAACCCATTAGCATGATGCTTATCTTCAAAATGAGGCTCTGGGCATCTGAGGCTTTACAGATCAGTAAACTTTATTATGATAGCAGGGAACCCGATTGAGGGTTCAATCAGGGGTAGAAGTGCACAATGCTTGGATAAGTATAGCTCCTCAGGATCAAAGCAGCACTGCTTCTCTAAGAAAAAAATGTGCTTCTCTACCTTGTTTGAGCTCTTTTCAGTGTTAATGCAGAGGTCCTGCTGGAAACAGCATACTTGGATTTTCAAAAGACTTTTTGATAAGAGCCCTCATAAGGGACTATTAAAGTATAATTGGGCACCATCAGGTAATGCACATTAGTAAAAATAGACTAAGCTTCTGATACACTGATGGAACCAGAATTTTCAAGGTCTTTCTGAGGAGAGAGACATAAAAGTTGTCATGCAGAACTCTGAGCAGAGGTGCATAGCAATAGTTGAAAGATAATGAAGGGGCTGGAGTTGTGATAAAGAAAATTATACAAGGATGGGCTGCACTTGAAAAACTAACACTGAATTCAGGTGGGCCAAACTGCTCCATGCCCTCTTTCCTAGAACAAATAAATGTGAGCCAACTCATGAAAGAAAATGTTTTTCCCTCCTGCCAGCTTCTTGAGGATGTGAATTTATGGGTAAAAGGTGGATATGCATGGGAAGATTGGGAGGAACAACCAGGGAGCAGCTTCTGGGCTTGCTCCTAGCAGGGATGCTGGCCATACCAAATTTAGAGCAGCTCCAAGCAGAATTATACCTCACCAAATTGTAATTAGTGATAGGCAATATAATGCCTACAAGTCTGTGGGCAGAAATGCTTTGAGATGGACTTGCTGAATAGGTCAGAGTAGTTTTTGGTATATTTGTAACTCATGGGGATCAATTCTGTATTTTCAGGAGTATTATATTTTGTGCAGTTTTAGCACATCAGTGTGGTTTTTAACGTGGCTTGTATTTATTGTGGATTGACCAAAACAAAAAATCATAATAGGAATATATTGCTTAAGCATTATATTATTAAGTAATTCTGTAGAGGCCTGATGTAATAAGCAGGAAACCCATGTGGGGAGGTTGGGAAAATTCACATTAATTCAATGTCTTATTAATTTTCATTATTTGAAATAATAGCAACCCCAAATATCTTTGTTTCTTAATCAGTGTAACCCCAGCAGATCTTAAAATGTTTTATAAAGGAAGAAGAGCTCGTTATCCTGTCTTACTGGTGGGAAAACAGGCACAAAGTAGCAATTCCTACAACTAGAAATTAAGCCTTGGTGTTTTGGATCCCAGAGCTGGGAGCTACCTGATAAGCTATAGCTCAGAGACACTTTTCCCCTAAAACATCTGTGGATGCAAGATATATTGTTAATGTAGTTCTTAGAAAGATGTGTTAATTTGGATTTACTCATGTTACAGAACTGAATGAAATCAGTTTTTTTCCTAGTTTAATATTTTCAATATTTTGAAAAATATTTTTCAATATTTTTCCTAGTTTAATGCTGAATTTTATACTCAGGCAAAAATCCCAGCATCAATGGGAACTAAATGCAGTTTCCTGGTAGTGATTTCTGGGCAGGATCTCTGTTCAGTGCATTGCAAAGTCAAGTATTAGTGCTTGTCAGAAAACAGTGTTTCTGCATTATAAGAAATCTTGTTTTTTGAAAGGCTGAATTTGAAAAGAAACATAAAATCCCCAAGATTTCTGTGAAAGGTGCCTTCCCAGACCTTGTAGGTCTGTGTCTAGTGAAGTTGGTATTCTGCTTGAATTTGGCAGACAATAACTCTAATGAAAATGTCAAGATTGTTAGTTTTATTGAGGATACTCATACCAGTGATCCTGCAACTTCTAAGATACCTAACTTGAGGATGGATCAGCAGGAATTATTTTGCTGAAAGTCTGTAAAACCAGAAATGTTTCAATTAATCCTTCCTACTCTGTAAATATTCATCTTCTGATTAAATGCTGCATTGATACAAAATTTGTGTTAGTCTTTAAACATTCTAGTGTCCCTTGTGGAGCCAGGTGCCTAAAGAGGTTATGGTAAGAGACTTTGTTCAGGATGAAAAACCTTTAATGTCTGTGCTTATTGTAAAATTTCTTTAATAATATAGTGGCTTTTTCTATCACTTGGCCGAACTATAATAAATTAAGCATGGTTCTATTGCACAGTAGAAATGTGATAGATTGAAAAAACATTTTTCTCTTCTGCATGAGCCAAAATTCAGTCCATATTTATATACGTGCCTGAGCATAACTCAGGATGCTATAAAGACTCAAGATATCAATTAGAAGTGGGATAAAGATCTTATGGTGCTGCTTCTAAAGGTTATGTAGGAAAAGATTGCCCTGAAAACTAATTAGGGTGACTGTGATAGTCAAATATATGAATGTATCTTTAATTCTTTAGATGTTTTTCATCACAAAAAGGGGAAAGAAAAGGTCTGTAACTGGCATAATCTGTAAGTCTTACACAACTTCAGTCCCCTATTATCTCCTGGTGGTTGACGACAACAATAAATTTTTCATTGTTACAGGATGGGATGGTCTCTCAATCTAGTACTTCTTATTCTGCCTGATAACCCTCTCTCATGTGTCAAAATTCATTATTGCCTACCCTGGGTAGCAATCTGTGATTCCTGTATTCCTAGGCAGGTTACTGTATCCTCAGAGTCATTTGCATGTCTCTGAATTTCAGAGGTTCTTCACCTGGGGATGCTGCAGGCAGTTGTACACAGCATGCAAACAGCCTCCTGAAAAACAAACTAGTACTTAGAGTGCCACATAAGCAGAATTTATTAAAAGAAAATAGTTTTTAAACTAGAAAACTTTTACAGTTTCCACTGTGCTTGCAACCCTACAGTACCCTGAGGTGAGTCATAAATAAAAGCCATGAATTAGGGGCCCTTTTCTTATATGCTGCTTAAGTGTGTTGTTCTGTTTTCCTGGGCTCTGACCAGTCTGGAATGCTCTGCAGGAGAGTAAGCTGGTGTATCAGCATTCTCAACAGCTCTGAGATGTTTGGCAAGAGACAGTTTTCCTCAAGACAGCTGAGGCTGGATGAGCTCTGGAGACCATCCAGTCCAATTGCCCTGCTCAAAGCAGGGCCAGCTGCAATGGGTCTCTCAGGGTCATGTCCTGTTAAATCTCCAAGGATGGAGACTCCCCAGCCTCTCTGGGCCACTTGCTCTAGTGCTCAGTCATTCTCACAGTAGAATATTTTTCCTTACTTTTAGGTGGAATTTTCTGTATTTCAGTTTTTTGCCCTTTGTCTCTTTTTCTCTCACTGAGCACCACCAAGATTAACTTGACTTTGTCTCCTTTACTCCCCCATCAGGTATTTGGGTATAAATTCTCCCATGAGCATTCCCTTCTCCAGCTGAGCAGTTCTGCCTCTCAGTCTCACATCATCTGGCAGATGCCCCACTCTCCCTTAATGATCATCATGGGCCTGTGTGGCACTCACTTCAGTTTGTCACATCTCTTCTGTACTGGGGAGTCCAGTGAGGGACAGAGCATACACATGTTTCTCACCACTGCTGAGAGAGAGATAACCTCCCTGAGTGGCTCCCAGTGCTCTGTCAGCCCATTTCTTCAGTCTCTTTGGGACCCAATGTCATGGGGCTCAAAGCAGAAGCTTCCAGCCTCAGTCATTGTGAGAGTCTCCCTTTCCCAACCAGACAAGCTCAGACTGTCCCTGTGTCTCCTTCAGTACAGCTGAATGTTCAGGCTCTTGTACCTGTAAAGTCTTGGAGAAGATCTGGACAACTTCTTTCTGTCATCTCTGCCACTCCACAGTCTGCAGATCTGCTCCCACAGCTCTTCTCTTGGCGAGAGGAAAGACTCTCCACCAGCACACAACTCCTGCAGGCCATGAGCCCACCATCCATCCAGCCCCAGTGAGAGTCCCCAGGCACCCCTGCAGGGCTGTGTCTTCCATGGGGAGCTTCATCTGTGCCAAGACCCTGCTCAGATGGTCTGGCAGCTGCTGGGACCATCCCTTGTGGACCATCCCACTCAGTCCATGTAGGCTGCCCTCAGCAGAGCTCCTGGCTCCATTCTGCCAAAACTGCTGCCTCTGATCACAGCACTTCACTAGGTAGCTCCACATGTCTTTCCTTCATGCAGCATCCCAAACTTCCCTCTGTTCTAGCAGTGCTCTGCAGCCCTACCACAAACACCTCGGAGGGCTAATGAGCTCTATTAATTACTGATTGCAGAACTGCCCCACATTCACAGTAGTGAATGATTCTGTAGCACCCCACTGGGACTGCAGGAAAGGATTAATGCAGACAAATTACAGACTCATCTGCCCAGTTTGGGGCTGTAAAATAAGGAATATGTTTTTCAGAAAGAAAAAAAAGGAAATCACAATAAAAGAGCAAAATGTGTTAGGAGTGAACATCTGTTCATTCTGATTTCAAGTGGACTAACAGGCAAAAGAAAACTACTGCCTATATCAGACAAAACTTTGAGACTTTGTTAAACATGAACAAAGGAAAATAATTCAAACCAAAGTAGCACATTCTATTACCTATTAATGCAGGTCCTAGCTCCTAGAGACTTAAAAATCTTGAGAAACTGCAGTAAAGTGGAACAGAATGTGATTTAGGCAGGGTTACATAGAATTTGCTTGAAAATTCCTGACATGGGTGCCAAAGAAGTTTTGAATCATAGTTGAAATACTCATGGGAAGTGGTATAAGTGACACCTGATTCCAACATGGAGTCAGAATAGCAATGACAGAGAAGGGAAAACATGTTGTTTATGTGATACACAAAACTGACAGTCATACTCAACCAAAGCTCTTGTGACAATTTGTAGACATTCCCTGTATTAATATTTAGTTATGGCATTCAGTTTTGAGCTATATTCTAGGATAACAAACCCTCACCTGTGGAAATAGACACAAGGGAGTGAAATATGGGAGACAATTTAGAGAGAAAGAAGTAGGAAACAGGGATTGCTTAAAAACCTAAGAAATTTAGGGGCAACAGTTTGAGCAAAACTCTTCATGCTGCAAATTCATTTAGCTTTTAGAGCTAAAACTAAACCTGATTGAAGCACTGGGGCGTCATTGTTTTCTTCTCATTTTACCTGCTCTCTGCTCTCAGCAGAGGTTAGTTTTAAATGGCCTTGTCAAAACCTAATTGCAGTTTTGTAATGGCTAATTCCCAGGCTATTTAGGCACTGAAGAATCAATTCTGAGACATGTCTAAGAGGGGTTTGTTAAAGGATGGAGAATGCTGCTGAGATCAATCAGCATCCTAGTTTTTAAATCACACAGGAAATTCAGGTTAAAAATCTCTGTTCTGGTTGATTGATCCCATGTCTCAGAGAAATGCCCTCACTAAACACCTTTATTCTTGTGAGCATGTGAATCTGTAAATTAATTAAATGTTCTCTGGGTGAGAAAGAAGATTCATGTTTAAACTCTGGCTCACATTAGTCTGTGGTGTGGGCACTGGAATAAGGACTTCTATCCTCTTCTTCTACATCTCAAATGAGGGCTCCAGCCACAGGCTGTTCCAGATGGGACACACACAACTTATTGCTGGTCATTTCAGGCACTCCTGTCCCACACACATAGTGACAGCATCGTGTCTAGTTGGGACAAATCTCTTGGTTTGATAATCTGGCTTGAAGGTCAATGCCCTGAAGGAATAGCTGGTGTGTGGGGAAGCCACCAGATTTTCCACATCACCAAAAACCTCTCCAGCCTGGTGGACATGTGGACACAGCAGGTGCACCATTGGTGGCCAGAACAGAGGGGACCTGTGGGGATCCAGGACGTGAGAACTAGAATCAAGTCCTTTGCACCAGAGTCAAACTGCTTTGACTGACAGCAAGAAGAAGAGGCTGTGAGTGCTCCTGCAACTGAGCCAGTTCCTTTTGCATCTTGCATTAACCTCACAAAATTTCATTTATTTTACATGCTTTAAAAATCAATGAGCTGCTTGCTTTGAGAGCAAGGAAAGAAAGGCTCAAGCTGAGTCATGTTTAAGTTTGGCTATTTAAAGGTCATGCTATTTGTTAGCGTGTGTAATTATTGGATGTAGAGCAGGGGAATGGAAAATAATTCAAAATTGGATTCAAGGTACCTGATGACTGACCTGGTGAAATTGATGACTCTGATTTCCTTCAGTCAGAGTGCCTATGTTAATTCTGGGTTTAAAGTGATGGGGAATGCTTTGCACATGCAAGAGTGGGGCTAGAGAATGGAATTTCTTTGCTAGATTATCCTGAATTAGCCCAGTCACAAGAAGCTTCAGGACTGGTTAACGTTTAGTCTGTATTCAACAAACTTTTTAGGAAGACAGGAAAAGAAAATTGAAACAGGAAAAAGTCAAGTAATTTAATTATTTAAATTATTTATTTACTATTTTAAGGTAACCCACATAATATTACCCTTAGGAACAATTCCTTTACCAAAAGTGTGGTTGAACATTTCAGACTTCCTTTCCTGGAGAGGTGGTTGATGCCCCAAAGCTGTCAATATTTAAGAGACATTTGGCCATGGCCCTTAATAACAGGCTTTAATTTGGTGAGCCCTGAATTGGTCAGGCAGTTGTACTAGAGAGTCCTTCTAGGCTCTTTTCAGTTGAAATATTCTGTCCTATTGTATTCCAAAGTATTGGCATGTTTTTCAGTGCATGGACAATGTTTTCCTGTTTATAAACATGCTGAGTACAACTGCAGATTCCTGCTGTAGGTCAGGTGTGTGCTGAGGTGGCTCAGTGAGGGGAGAGGTCTTCAACACTTGATTCAAAGTCACCCAGCAAAAATACTGCCCTTAAATTCAGTGACAACTGGAGCAGGGCCTGTCTAGAGCTAATCATATGTTGCTAGTCTATCACTTATTTGTATTTTTTATGCAGTTGAAATGGTTGATTGTACTATGAGAAATAAGGAATATTATTACTTGAAATAATCTCTTTTCTTTTTAGGAATAATTCCATTAATTTTCCTTGATTTTCCCTTATGAAATCCAGAGGAATGAAATCACAGGTGGATTTCCATCTGTCCATCACTTGGCAGATAGTATAAAGAAGACAAATAACTTCATGATACAAAATAAATTAATGAGACATGTCTGCAACAAATGGATATCCACCAATACCATTTTCACTTATTGCTGTTCAATCTTTCTTTTTTTTTTTTTTTTCCTTTGTAAGGAGAAGAAAACTGACTTGTAACTGCATACATTAAAGCAAAGCAGTAAAATTTCATCAGGCTTGCACTGCAGAGCTTCAGGTCAAAAGAATTCAACCATGCCATGGAAACCAACACACAAGGAAATCCAAGTCTCACCAGAGTGTGGTTAGATTAGCCCCAACCCCACCCCCAAAGAGAGGCTCTTTCATCTCTTGTCAAAAATAATTATCCCTTTAAATATAACTGTAGACATTCTCATTAGCAACACAAATGTATCTCTAATTCAGTGTTCTTCAGGTGAGATAGAAGAGAAAAAGAGAGAAATGAAATTGCAAAGTCCAGTTTTTAATCACTTTTACCAGTTTCTGCCAAGGGTGGTTTCAAAGTCAATTATACCATGGTAGCATATTCTGGAGGTGCTTCTAAGGTAGTTCTTGACATAAATTGGGCTGTACAGCATAGAGAGTCTTGAAGGGTGATGAAAAAAGAATGAATATTTCTCAATCACTTTAGTCTTTTAAAGTAAATTTTGGAGTGACAAAAATGTATCAGCAGTTTCTTAACAGAAAATTGTCTCATGTTTTCATGCTTTCCATGAAGAGCAATTAGCACTGGAAGCCTGGGTGAATGGTTTCCATTTTAAAACTCTGACTGGCTGACTCATTCATGCATAGACAATATTCCTTTACCTCTAGAAAAAGTAACAGGTCCAAAAATCATGGGACTTGAATATAGTTGCAGGTATTCTGTTTGGTCAAGAATTAGCTAACCAATGCTTGCTTGTTCAAGAAATAAAATAAGTAAGAAGCCACAAAACCACAATACGGATTTTTTTATCATTGGATTATGGACAGAAAATAAATTGGTGAGTTCTAATTTGAAGGGAGTATCACATAGAAAACTATAAAGCTAGTAGGCACTTTTCTTATTCCCCTCCTCAAGGGGGAAAATCCCACAACCCATAGTTTTGTTTAACACTGCTGGCACACTTGTGCTCCAGCTAAGTGGGGTGCTCAGTTGTGCTGGGGGAATGGCTGGTTTATACCAGCTACCTGCAGCTCTGTGAGTCCTGTTCCTTGCATTCTGTGCTTCATGTCTTGTCTCACATGTTAAAAGTTCTGTTACTTTTTTTAGATCAGGATTTTCATATTCTCAATATGCAGTGCACTGCAGGCACACCTTTACACCTTGCCATCTCTCTCTGAGAATAAAAGCCATGTACAGAGTATTCCTTCAGCCACATCAGAGAGTCATTGAACCACAGAGTGGGTGAAGGGGACCACAGTGGGTCATCAGGTCCAACCTCCCTGCTCAAGCAGGATCATCCTAGGGCACATTGCACAGGATTGTGTCCAGACAGTTCTTGAATATCTCCCTCATCTTCTCACCCTCTGTTCAAATACTTATATACATTATGAGGTCCTCTCTCAGTTTCCTCTTTTCAAAGATGAACATGCTCAACTCTCTCAACTTGTCCTTGTGAGATGGATGCTAATATTTCTGGGGAAGAGGAGTGATAATTAAATTTACTTTCTGTCATCATATGGATGTTGAAAGACGTTCTTTAACTTGTAGTTTTTCCCAGAACAAGCCAGCAACTGAATGTTAAGCTTTTTCCTCATGTCCCTACCATCTAGTAATGGGCTGGTTGTTACTATAAGGTTGTTTATTGCCTAGTAATCAGCTGCTTGCCACCAGTAGCAGTGCTTGTGAAAAGCAGATTTGTTAGTCTTTGTCAAATGGTTGTGTAAACTGCTTATTGAAGTGAATTAATTTCAAGCTGTGAAATCAGCTCTCTATTTTTGGTCTGGCCTGTGTGACAGCAGGTAGCATTGCTCAGGACATTTTTGATTACTTTCAGAATGGTGTATTCAGGAAGTTTGCAAATGAAGTTACCTATGCTGTAACTGATGAGAATGCAGTGGCTGAAGATCATTTTATCCTGTTTATTATTTGATACACTTAATTTTTTGTCGTATTTCCAGAAATTCATATGAGAGATTATTTGGATAAACTAAGTATTTAAAAAACTTTAAATCATGAAGCTGTTTTTCTTCTTTGTAGAAGTGTTTTCTCCAAAGGTTACTGGATAACATCCAATTTTCTCTACATCTGTGTTATAAATACTGATTTTCCCTCCAGTCTAAAACCCAGTCTCCAATCTTAAAACTGAGCTGAGCTTTTGCTCAGATTTGCAGTATCACCCATAACCCCCATCCTGCCAATTTGGTTTCTCAGTATGGCACCAGACTGTGCATGTTAATGTGGTCACGGTTTCTGTGACTATAAGATTCCATCCTGACCTTCAGAAATTAAGGGCAAGTTTCATAAATTGACAATTAAAAAAACACTTTAACTTGGAACTTTCATAATCTTCAGGGCAGCATAAACCCAGAAGGACACAGTGGCATAAATTTGTAGTAATATAGACTATCTCAAATCAGTAAATAGTCCAGTTTGATAGTGGTATATTAAGAAAAATGCTGTTCCACTACAGGAATAGGTAAATGCCAGAGCAGCCTCACTTGCTGGAAGAATTGTGAAATGCCATTTACTGGAGCTCTTTTAAAGCAGCTAAAACAAATATCTTTCAGGCATGTCTGTCTCAGAGCAAGAGGAGAGACAAAATGATCCCCTCAAGGTCTGTCTCTGCCCTATGTATCTAGAATTCCAAAATGGGCAGTTATTCATTAAAAAAGGAAGTTTATTTATAATGTAAGTCTGTTATTTCCTTAGACCAGTGACAGTGACAAGTTCTCGAGGTCAGCTGTAGCAGGGAGAGGTTTATAATGATGCCATGCCTGTAGAGCTGGCACCCTGCTGAAACGCTGTGTACAGTAATTACTGTAGCAGCAGACGAGTGTTCTCTCCAGCCTGCTCATGCACTTCCAATTTACAATCAGCTGAATTGTCTTAGTGATAGATATTTTGAATTCACTTGCAGTTCTAATATTATTTGCCAAATACAACAGTTGCAGTTCAATGTTCTTTTGACTATGACAAAGAAAAGACCGATGAGGGGATTTGCAGTGAGTATTTAATGCAGTTTAGCCTCTGGCACTTTATGGATAGAAAAGCTTTAATGGAAAACCTGTATTGCTTTTTTTATATGTTGTGCCTTCCTGATACATATTTCAGAGCTTTGTGAAGTAACTCTGCCAAGTTATTTAGTTTTCAAAGTGACCACAGCACAACTCTGCTATCTTATTTCTACAGATGTACAAGTGAATTATTATGCTGGCAATTATTGTTATTTGAATTCTTTGCAAAATATACAGCATTTATTCCAGGAAATGACAAGATTTTGGGCTGGGCACTTCTTCAGGCTTCTGTATTACTGAGAATAAGAGTCACTTGTTCTGATTTCTTACACCCTCATATTTTAAACCATGGGGAACTATGGATTAATGAAGCTAGTGCAGTCAAGTAATAAATTCTGGAATAGCTGTGTGTATCTGTGATTGATACAGTACTTTGTGTATGGCTGTATCCAATCACCTGGAAGTAACCTGATGTTTCTCTCTTTGTTTCAGTAGTATCCAAGATTTCCTGATTATTAGTCTCTCGGCAAGCTACCAGAGAAGTTCAACCTCCTGAAATAAGCTTCTCAGTCTTAACGTGGACCTCTTAGCTCCCAGCTATCAGGAGGTCCTTATCTACTTCTTTATCTGCTTACTTTAGCCAGCTGGCCCCCTTTCACATCTCTGATGGGAAGACATGGAAAGGAATCCATTTTCACAAGAACTGCAGTTTTTCCAGGCTAGAAACATCATTATTTTTCTCTCCTAGCACTGTAATTCACAATACAGATAGAGATAGACCAGCACATGGTTTTCACAGTCTGTCTTAAAGTCTGAGTACAGATAAGCAGTTGTCTATGTAATAAGGCTCACAGTCATCCCCACTTAACTTTGCCTCCTGGCCAGAACAGTTTCTGACACATTTTCACTTTGCAGAGCTAGTGCTGACTTTATAGTTGTATAACATTAATTACTCTAGATTCTAGGGAGAATACACATGTTCATGGTAGAGAAACAGACCACATACAATCCCAAGTTTGGATTAGGATGTTCTATGCTGAAAATGCCTGGAGTCTGACAGGATAATAGTGGGAAATACCTTACATGCTTGCTGTGATCTTACTTATCCCCAGGTGTTTGTTTATGCCTGCTGTTAAAAAGGAGATACTGGGCTAGGAAGACCTTTGGTCCAACCAAATGCTGCTCTTCTGTGTTTAGCAGTCATGTCACAGAAGTCACTACCAGCATATATGCAGTGCAACATAAGAAGAATTTTCAGCCTTTTCTAGCAATGTGTGAGCAGCCTCTGCAAAATGTTATGGACCTCAAATGTCTAAAGAAGCTTTTTGTATTCTGTATTTGAAGCATGTATGTAAAGTGTGGATGCTTTCCACAAACCATCCAGGTGGACAAAGCAGGATCTATGTTTGGGTGTTTTGTGTAAACTGTGGAGAAGCTTTTTGCTTTTCCTAACTAGAGGGAACTCATGGAGCCTTATTTGGGCTGAGAACTACACGTGTGAATGTCCTTCTGAGGGCCAGATTCAACTTCCATGTGCCATGAGACACTGAGACTTGTTTGCCAGGAGTAGGGCCAAAGGGGCCTGGCTGGTTCCATGGCTTGTGGGTGGAGAAGAAATGCAAAGCTAATGCTCAGGGCCATGAGCCAAGGCACTTAGAAAAATTTCTTTATTTTTTATTTTACTTATTTTATAGCACTTTCTATTCACATTCCTCTGCACAGAACTGACCCCAGGGATCTATCTTGTGCCACTGAAACTAATAACAGGACTTTAGTCAACTTCAGCAAATATCATGACTAATGTTTATTCAAGTCTATGGCAGCTTGAATATCCATCCTGCTTGGATAGATAATGTATCATTGCCATCCAATTTCATACACCAGTTGCAGGGACTCTTTCCTTACTCTCATAATTGTTCCTCTCATCTCAGTTTTCTTGCCACTGTTGTTTTCCCTTTCCAGAACACCACTCCCAGCAGAGTAGCAGTATCTTTGGCAATGCCAGTCCCATCCCTACCATCCAGTAAAGGAGCATTTTAACTTTAAGTCACAGAGTTCAGCGTGTGTCTGCTCAGGTTTTGTGTATAGTTTATTCAGTGTTCTTCTTTACCATAATGATTCACCTTCATGTCAATTCAATGCATTTAAAATCTGCCTCCAGCTAATGGATGCATGGTGCCAGGTCATTTTCTGACCTCAGAAAGCCCTGATACTTCATTTTCTAAGGGGAAAGTCTGTGTCATATAACAAAATTATCAAGTCAGCCTCTTAAAAATGCATTTTTCAGTCTCTTCTGGTTCCCTCCCTGAGCCCCCATCCCTCTAGTTGTTTTTTTCACCACATAAGCTGTGAAAAATGGTCTTGCTGAATCCCTGACATTATATCTTGTTCTCAAACAAGAATTACTTGGGTATCTGTTAACTAATAAATTCTACAGCCATAATAAGAAAATAGAATTATCTGTGGTCAGAGAAGTCCAAAGAGTTATATGAATTTGCTAAAAACAGAAAGGATTTCTTGGAAAAGTTCATTGCAGTCTACATCTTTCAACCTAAATTTATTGAAGCTATCATTAGTCAAGACTGACCCTTTTCTTACTACAATTTGTGAGAATCAGAGTTTACATTGCTTTGCCAGGGCAGTCCTGAGAATCAACTACCCTGTTCAAACACCAGACACTGAGAGCAGCCCCAGGCACGATGCTTGGGGCATCCTGTGCAGTAACATGTACCCCAGAAGCCCCTCATCCCAAAACTTGATTTTCCATCTTGAACTTTGTGGCCTCATGATATAGTGTCCCACAGGGGAATAACCTCACCTTGAAGAGCCTTAAAGGAGGAGTGGACAGCCCAGAATCAGAACTTATACTTTATTCCTGTCAAGAACCTAAATATGTTGGTGTGTGAGGTGAATCACAGCGGTCATGGGCAAGAACAGTTCCCGTAGTTTGTCCCCAAGGAACAGCACTTGCATGACCATAATGTACCCAAAATCCTGGAGAAACAGGACTGTATTTTTTTGGAGAGGGTGAGGAAGGATAGGTACAATTGGGCACTGGAGAGGTGGGTACTGGTTCAGACAGCTGGGATTTGCTTGCTTCCACATGATCAGCTTTGTAATATTTCAGCAAGTTTCAGGGGTATTGTCATTGGAATAACTGTACCTGAGGCTGTACAGAAACTCCTGATGGAGGAGCTCTCTCCTGCAGGCACCTGGAGAAAACAGTGCCAGACATCTCACAAGGATACCTGCACTGCAAGGCTGTGCTTCCCCAGCTTGTCCTCTTCAGGAAAAGGTCCCTGTGCAGGGATGCCAGGATGGGAGGGCAGGCTGGTTCTGGGGGTGCAGCAGAGGGGAAGGCAGCACAAAGAGGGTGGCAAGAGCAGCCTCCAGCAGACAATGAGCTGGCTCAGGAGTGGGGAAGCTCCATGGGGGTCCTGGCTGTTTTCCCTTTAGCCTGGTGCTGTAACATGTGGGAATGAAAGGTCAAGTTGTTGGCAGCACAGAGATGGAAAGCCTGAGGAATCACTGATGTTGGGCTCTGAAAGGAAAATGTTTTCTCTCCCACTAAAGACAGATCCTGTTTGAAATATATGTATTCATGAATTTGAGCGTTATCTTTGTGCTATATAGTGACGAAAAGGCCATGTAATATCTACTCCACCTGGCTCCTGCTCTCTGGTGGCAAAGGACCTTGGTTAGTATTTTGAGCAGGGAGGAGGTCTGGTCTTGGATATGGGCTGTAAAAATTACCTGTCAATGGAGAAAAACTGGTGTAGGAGCTGCCATCTGGGAGGAGGGAGGGAGGGCTGCCTGTGTGCTGGTGCAGCCAGGCTGGTATGAGAGATGACTGGGCAGCCTGCATGGGCAGTGTGGCTTCACAGAGAACATCCACTCACAGCTGTCAGGGTGTGGTGTGACACTGTGCACATGCAGGTCATCTGATCTTGCAGATACAGCTGCAGAGCAGCCTGGATGCAGTATGAGCCAAAGAGTCCAGGGATTTAGACCTTGCTAAAGTGTTCGAGCCATTTGCAGCCCATGGCAGCCATGATTACCAAAATGTGGGAGCAAAGAGGAGATCCATGGAGAGAAGATATTTTTAAGCCCATGAGAGGAAAGTGCTGGCCTAGCACCAGCCTACTTTTGTGTCTGGTCCTAGTGTTGTCAGCAGGACTCACTAGCTTGGGCACAGTGCCACAGAAATGCTGCCTTTGGACCCAAGCTAGATTATATCTGGGCATTTCAGAGTGATAGCAGAGGGAGTATGGTTCAGTTTGCTCCTTCCTGCATAGACATGTCCTCAGGGGGTTGGAATAGAGTCACTCCTCTTGGTGGAATTAGCTCAGGAGACAGTTAAGTTTTAATCACAGAAATCTACAAAATCATATTGACTAATGAGTGGTATACCTCACTTCTGATTGATATTTAATAGGGCTAGTCTCTTCAGCAAGTCCAAGGACACTGCCTTTATTTTCAAGCAAAAATTTCATTAATTTACCAATTTACCACAACTGAGGTCAAGTATTTATCTAATATTGCTCCCTAAGAATAATGCAGCTCAGCAAGAATTCTATTTATTTTCAAGCTTTAGTCATCTGTTGCTTAATATTAAAAAATCCCCACCAAACTAATCTGCTAGCAATACTCCAAAGAATAAAAATGCATTTATCTTTTGGCAATTTAGGGCATATGCTCCCATTAGAAGGGAAAGGGATTAGTTTAAAACACCAAAAGGAAATGTCTAAAGTTATGGTTTGAAAGGCAAATTGACATCTAGGTGTCTGGGGTAACTGAGTTTGGGTCTAAACACAGAATTTCATCTGCAGTGTCTTACATTTGCAAACAACTCTGTGTATTAGTACAAGCAAACTTGCTGACCCAGTGGGACTGTCCAGTCGTGCAATAGATCCAGCAGGAATTCAGGAAATGTGTTTTTGCCTTAGAGGTTACATCAGACAACATGAGTAAGGATTCCAAATCCAGGAACTACTAGCATTGCAAGCTCTCCACAGGGTGAGGGAGACAGCTGAAATACAAGACTTCTGGTCCCAAAGGTGGTACTCAATGAAATATGTCAAATTCAGTAAGATGGCAATTTTTTTCAGTGAAATGTTCCAGGAAATGCATTGCAGTCTGGTTGTTGTTTTTCTTATATTACACACTGAGCCCTGGAATACTTCCTCACCATCTTCACAGGGAGCACCTTGATAACTGGATTCATTCACTCATATGTTTATATGTTTTGATGTACTTAACCCAGAGGGAAGCAATTCCACTAGAGGAAGGAACAATGCCCTTCTGCAACAGCAGTGCTGATATACTTTTCTGGACAGGAAAATATTTTCTTCCCACTTTTTCTTCCTTTGGGAGGGATTTGAAGTAGACTCTTCTCCAAGAAGGTGAACTCATAGGGGAAAAAAGTAGAACCAAGAGGAACCAAGATGTGGCCCACCACAGAGCCCAATTGCCTACACTTCCCTGAAACTGTCTTTCAGGTAAGATAGAGAGAAGATTAGAAACACAGATCCCAAAAGATTTAAATTGAGGTGGGCATCAAGTTGTGCAGCACTGTCATCTGAACTGAACAGCCTCTGTTACAAGAAGACTTTAGTGCCTAAACATAATCTCATTCTCTTGGGAACCTCTGGAACACAAAGTGGTCATGACAGGGATGTTCCTGGGTCACAATTCTCAGCAGAGCAACACCAGGTACAGCTGGGTCACTATCTCCTGTTCTGAGTCTTCTACCTTTTGCACAGTAGTCTCATACTATTTTCCAAGTGATTCTGTGTTTTATCAGAGACTTATTGCAGATCAAGTAAAGCATTGCTCTGGGGAGTATGTGTAGATTGCAGAGCTCCAAGGCAGCACAAGGAACAATGGAAGGATTTGGAGACTGGTATGAAATTGTTACTTAGCAGCAGCAAATAAGGTAATAAAATGAACAAGGATACAGTTAACAAGCCAAGGCCAAGAAAAATATAAGATGCCAAGAAGAGAAAACTTTAATAGAGGGAAATGTCACAAGAATCAATAAAATGGGCCAGAGAACTGTGTCTTTCTGCATTAAGTGATGCAGAGAGTGTGAAATAGATGCTCTTTCAATGTCATCAGCAACTTGACAAGTTGGATAAATAATTGTTGCCAAGAAAAAAATAAAAGCATGTGCTGTCAGTGTGGGTGGTTGCCATGATTGCCATGGCCTCTGGTTCAAATGCAGTTACAGAGATGATGAAGAAGAAAATAAATATGGCAGTGGCTGGGGAAAATCAATTAGCTTCCCACAGATGGGCCTTCGACATACCATACATTGTAGCTGCCTTTTTCATCATTACTTTGGGTGGCAACATGGGAAATAATAAAAGGTGGAGAATTATAGGACAGCCTTTTCCTGAGTCCTTCCCATAAAAAAGGAGAAACTGTTGGTCTGGAAGATTTATTATGAGGAAACTGCAACAGACAATTCAGCTGCAAAACAGCTAGACACAAAATTCCTACTTGACTTCTGAAGTGTCAATACCCTCAGAGCTCTGACTATGCAGACATGTACCACAAGGCCACTGGTATGTCATTGGTGGTTCTCTTAGAGAGCTCAAAGTTTTCTTCAAGGCATTTCTACACTTGGGGCTATCAGTTGCAGTGTGATGAGGGGCTCAGTTCATGCACAAAACTCCTGAGGATTCAAGGAGAAAGCACTCCAGTACCCTGGAGTATCCTTCTCAGATAATAGCTGGATATCAAGTGTTCATATAAAACATGAGAGGATGAAACCCTTTTTCAGGTCACTTGGTCTAGACACGTTTACTTCATTCTCATCTTTGCCTGAGGAGACTAATTCCACATCTACAACATCTTGGATGGAAATAGGGTGTGTTCTATGCAGAGTCATAGACAGAATCACCTTGAGTATCACATTCATTCTCTACACACATCCTCTAAATCCCATAAGACCTGAGAAACAGGGTCAGATTTATATTGATGTCAATCCCACTTAAATCTTACTTTAGGAAGGTGAGAGACAGGAAAGATGTGTATTGAGTCAGTCACTTGGACATCTTGTCTCTATCTCAAGGACAAACAATATATTTTTATACCTCCTCTATAATTTTCAATTCCTTAAGCATTTCAGCCATTGAAAATCCTCATCTCAGTCCCTGAGCAATTTCACTTAAACACAGAAGTGGGTGTTGGTATAATTTGCTACAGTCCCAAATAATCTGTGAGGTAAATTGTCAGTAACAAAGCAGGGAGTGAATATCAAATAAATTACAATGTTGTTCTTTACTCATGATACTTTGTGTAAGAAATAAAGTCTGGCTGCAATTACTTGGGAGGCTGATTTGTGTTGTGTACTGAATAATGGGTGAAGGAAGAGAGTACAGAACTTTAGACTATTGACAGGATTCATCCCCTTAAAGCACATGCCTTGCCTACCACCATATAAAAATAGCAATGAGCATCAACAGTGGTGACATAGCTAGAGCAGTGACAGAAAACCTTAAACTCTCTGCTTTAACATTTGGTGTAAAGCAAAATTTCAGACTGTTTATTCATTCTTGATCTAGGACTGAAATCCACTGAAGATGGGTTGAAGTATTTTGACTAGAAGGAAGAGCAACCACAAACCACACATCTGAACTGTCATTGTGGCTTTGTCCTGCATTGCACAAATCTGGTGGCCTGTCTGGGCCACCATTGGCAGTATAGCAAGGGTGGCACAAGTGTGAGCCTCTGGCAGGGTCCAGGGGTTCTAGCTGGAATGGAGGAAATGGGAGGTGGCTTGGCTTTCTGGTGGAGGAGGTATAAATTTCAAATCTTCAAAGGGTATTACCAGTTTTAGGCTTCTCTGAGATTTCAGAAAGTTTGCACACTTAGTCCTTTTTCCTTTTGAGAAGAGAGCTGAAAGCTCTTATGGGAACACTTCTGAACTTTGGCATCCAAAATACAAGTTTAAGGTTTACTTTCAGCCCTCATGCCTCAATCCTTCATGCATATGATGACTTTGCTCCATCCTTGATGCAGATGAAGGCTCATACTCAAGGCTGGCTCAGATCATTTTGGGTTGCTCTCTGGTTTTGGATTGCTCTCTGGTTTTGTTCCCAGACCAAGCAGAAATGTCAAGTGTTTTATTCCAGAGCTTTGCTCTAACATCAGTAGAATAAAACCAAAGCCCCAACAGTAATACCTATTGTTCTCTCTGATGATTTTAAAGAGCAAGTAATACTATTCATGAGCAGAGCTGGCAAAGTATTTAGGGGTCAGTTGGGAACAAGGAGGGTCTCAGATTTAGCAAGGACTACTGATCCCTATCTACTGCTCCTCAGAAGCCACTGGATGATTTGGTTAATGTCTTGCTGATTCTTGAGCACCTGCCCAGTTTCTCTGTGTGATCCTATCACTAAGGTTGATAAATAGGTCTGCCTAAAGCAATAAGACCACAACATATTTGCCTCTTTGAACTAGAGTAATTCTGCTGCCAAAGCAGAGCTCCCAGCCTTTCAAGGTTCAGCTGGCAGTTACATGTATATTGACATTTCTTTTTACCTCAGGCCAGATGAGGGAGAAGCAGTTTCTTACTTTGTAAAGCACTTTTCTTCCCACTGTGTGACAGCTTTTTAATACTACATTTTGAAAGGAGAGTGAAGGTGGTTTCCACAGAGATAGAGATATCTTCAAACTTTTCTGTTCCCAAAGAGGAAAGACTCAATTCCTTTAAACACACAGGACCTGAAACACTTTTAAACTTACCTTTCCAGTAACCTACCAGTTAACCACTTTCCAGTGCCTTTCCTTTGAAAGCTGTCCTTTGAAGTTAATCAAGATGCTTCCCAGCCTGTTTGTAGATTACCCATGCTGGAGAGGAGCTTTCCTTAATGCACTGCTTTGGTATACATTACTTTTTCATATCAGATCGTCCAAGAGGTTTTGAGAAGGACTTATGAAAAAAAGGTAAATACGTGTGTCATGTCACAGAAAGAAACTGCAGTCCATTCCATCATCTGCTGTTCAGAGGATTTAGTTGTAATGCTGCATACAAAGGTTTATGTTTTATTAAAGATTACACTTCTACATTTCTCAGCAGGTTTAATTCTATTTTTCGCAACTTCATGTGGAAGGAAATCTAAGTCAGTATTTTTTTCTCAGAAGAGTAAATTCTCTGCAAGAGCCTGAATCTGATGTCTGCCTAAACCAGCATTTTTATCTTATAGTATAAAATAGATACCTGTATGCCTATGAATTCTGTTCTTGGTGACAATTCACATGATGTGCTATATTCCCTATTCTTCTGCAGAGCCAATTTCAAGTATATTTATTTACTAAAGATTTGATGTTTGCCTGGCCCCCTCCTCTTACTCTGAGAAAAGCAGTGGGGTGGCATCTCTCCACCTTTCCTTAACTCACTAGAAATTGTAGGATCTTATTCCTTCTTTTTGTGTATTTTTCCTGATACATTTAGGAAGCAGGAATTTAAGAATTAGGAATTTCAATCAGAGGCTGAGAAAACAAGCACAGCTGGTTTTAGGAGAACTATAGGGTCTCTTCATATAAACTTGCTCACTATTTCTATATTAATGATATAGCGTCTGAAATAATTTGATCTCTTCAGTTTAATGCCAAGGTAGAGACAAGCAGAGTGGAGTGCACAGAGTGGTTCTTTCCAGGCTCTGTCAAAAAGGGTCTGTGTCAGAGATGTGCTAATTTCACTTTATTTTAATCCCCTAGTTACAACATAGCAACAGTTGGAGATGGAACAGACCTACCAGGTCTTGCTTCTGATTTATATCCATGGACCAACACAAGGTGTTTGTCATGCATTTCATTAGTCTTGTCCTCTCAAATTTAAAATATAGCTTGATTGGTGGACAAGAGCTGCCACTGGTCACATTTTTAAAGTTGTTACAGCAACAGCAATTATGTGGAGGAACTGCAGTTTAGAAACCTGGTGGAAATGCTTCTATTTTGGGCTCTAATAGCTCTTCTCTGCTAGAGGAGGTAGACAAGTTTGGCAGTATGGAAGAACAGTTGTAAAACTGGAAGGTGTTGGAAAATCCAGATTTGTTCTTATAAAACCTGTCAGTTTGAGATTGATGATTTCTTTCAAAGCAAGCTCCATGGAGCTGTGAGTAGTCTTTCTTTTATAGCTTAGCCACGTGCTCTTGAGAGAGAAAGAGAACCAGTGAAACACAAAATACAGTTGAAGGCCTGTATACTCTCCAACACCATGGCATGATTTAGCTTTATATTGTCCATTCCTCTACTTAAAGGGAAGAGTTCAAAACTGAGGCAATTGATCTAAAAGAGTTGACTTGTCCGTGGTACTTTAAGGGATAAAGAGTGCAATAGCTTTTGAGTGGAGACACTTTCATGGACATGAATGGTACATTAGCAAATCTTTAGACGATATATTTTGATTTATTTTGAAGTGATTTTTTAAAAATGTGACCACAACCACACATCTATTTACAGTGCTCTGTCTTCTGAGATCTGAAGGCACAAGCACAAACATAGCAGTGATTCTGCAAGGAACCCTGACGCAGGGCTACACGTGGGCATTTTAGAAAATGAAGCCTTGAATGTTCTTGCATATGGGGATCCCCTCATTCTCCTGCATTTTGTAGCCAATCCCTGTGAATCCCTGTGTAATCTCATGCCTGGGAAGCCATGTGTCACAGTCTCTTTTTCATTCTAACAGCTGCAAATTGCCTGACAGCAACATGACTAGGATTCAGTGCTGTGACCTTGTCTATCTGCTGATGTGAGCTGGGTTTCTTGCCCCTAATCAGCCAGCAAACACCTCCTGGGGTGTCTAAGGTGGGAGGAAGGATGTGGCTGGCTTTTCCCCAGTGCATCAAGATCCCACTTAGGCATGCCCAGACATGGGAAGAAACTTTCATGGCAGAGATGCAGTGGTAGCATCAGCCACTGGTTCCTCTGGGCTCTCCAAGTGTGTGCTTGGCTTTAGGAAAGGGAGCAGAACTACCCTTGGCTCAGATTAAACACATGCTCAAGACTTGCTGCTGCACAGAGGATTCTGTTCCCCACAGCACTGACACAAAGTACAATGGTTTAGCATGTAAGCCCAAAGGACTCCAAGGGACCAATTCATATGATGAAAGGCACCTCCACCCTGACGTGTTTTGCTGAATGAGGGCATTTTGAAATACTTTTTTTCACATGTCTTACACTTGAAGAATCATAAGCAGAGCTGAGAAGGCCAAGAAATAAAACTGGAAAGAAATACATAGGAAATTCAGGATTCTAGACATAAAGTATCTGCAGCAACTATTCTGTGCAGCCATGCCAATTTGTGTGTGTATAAAAAGGGCTTTTTTATTATACTTTATGAATTGACTGTAGACTATGCAATACAAGCAAAACATAAAAGAATAATGAAAGGAACAAGATACAAATTAGTCTCCAAAGAGTTTTTTATGGCCTTTGTCAGAAGAACAGCCCCCCACACCTTACCTTGCTTTGTAACTGTCATTATCTTCACATAAAGATGCAATATTAGAACAAAATCTGTTCAGAATGTTCTTTCACTCTATCCCCACAAGAAAAGCACTAGAATCTGTCACAAAATGAATACAATGATGCTGATTACAAACAACACAAACTGGCTCTTCATTTTGCTAACTAAATTGGGAAGTTGAAAGGGTAAAAATTTAATTATTTTCCATGCCAAGCATAAATTCCTGTACATCATTAGTATTTTGCTGCTATTTTATTTGAATAATCCTATAATGATGCAAAGATAAATGGTAAGAGCATGTTGGCTGATAAGCATACAAAGAACTAATGTTGTGAGAGATATAGAGCTTGGGCATGTGGAATTTGAGTCTAAGTCCATTTGGTGGAAAAAAGCCCATCTTCACCACAAAGCCATTTTACCTTTAGATGCAGGAGCAGTTGAATGATTTGTGTGATATAGTCAGAATATTCTATGATAAAAATGAGGTATTGATTCAAGGAGATTTTAATTTAGATTAGTTCACTTAAAATGAATAATAAATTGAAATGAACTCTACAGAGCTCATGCTCAGAATGAATTCTCTTGCCACCTCACTGAAACCTTAGGTGAAGAATAGTTCTAGTTAAAACCCTAGCCCAAATCATCAATTTTAAATAAGAATTGTAAAAATAATTTGTACAGGAAAATGACAGATGTGATATCTGATTTGTAAATGAATTCTAGGGAAAGGAAAAAGAAGAAAACTTATTTTCCTAAAACAAATCAGAAGGAAAAATGTTAGTAATTTCAATACTATGCTTTAATGTTAACAGTTCCTCACATATAAAATACTGCATTAATATTTGATAAAAACTTGCATATTGCTAGTAGTATTTCTTTCCAATAATACCTTTTTTTTTTCTCATCCTCTTGACCTTTCTGGATAGGATTTTTATGAGTTATTCCTGTACTGAAGCCTTTTACAATAACTGAGTATTCTGTTTGCTAAGATGTCTTGTGCTGATTTAACCTATTTTGCTTTGCATATTGTTTATTCATGCATGTTTACAATGGGCATAGCCACCACCCACTCTCAGCCTGTTAATGTATGTAAGCATATGTTCACACACTTCAGTATAGGATTTTTTCTTGACTCTTTTTTTAAAGTCTCCAGTTCCCTTCCCAGTTTCTTACTATAATTCTGATTACATTTTTTTTCTATATTAATTTCCCTGTATATTGCTGAATTTATTTTCTACATTTGTTAAATTGGAAATACAAGTTCTAAAATAGATAGCAGAACAAAATTGTTATATTTTTTTCTGTAATAATAGCTTGCTCTTTAATCTCCATTTTATTTATTTTATGGGATTTTTTTTTTTGTTGTTGGCATTGCTAATAATAAGCTTTCCTCTTATAACTGATGGTCTTTGTTTTGCTGTCATGGTTTTAGCCGAGAGGGCAACTAAATACCATGCAGTCTCTTACCCACTCCCCTCACAGTGGGATGGGGAGAGAATCAGAAGGGTAGAGTGAAAAAACTCATAGGTTGAAACAAAAACAATTTATCAGATACAGCAAAAGCAAACCAAGGAATTCATTCACCACTTCCCATGGGCAGGCAGGTGTTCAGCCAGCTCCAGGAGAGCAGGGCTCCCACAAATGTAACAACGACTTGGGAAGAGCAACACTATCATGCTGAATGTCTCACTCCAGGCATGGGGCATTGACAACTTCTCTTAGCAACCTGTTCCAGGGCTTCAGCACCCTCATGGTAAAGAATTTCTTCCTAACATCTAATCTAAACCTGCCCTTGTTCAGTTTAAAACCACTGCCCCTTGTCCTGTCACTGTCTGCCCACACAAAAAGTCCTTATTCTCCTTTTGATAAGCCCCCTTTAGGCACTGTAAGGCTGCAGTGAGGTCTCACCAAAGCCTTTTCTTCTCCAGGCTGAACAATCCCAGCTGTCCTCAGCTTGCACCCAGAGGTGCTCCATCTGTCTGAGCATCTTTGTGGCCATGTTCATGTGACTTGTGTCCAGGCAGTTGTAGAGACCAGTAATTGTAGAGAGTGATAAGGTTTCCTCTGAGCCTTATCATAATGCCTGTATAAGAAAATATACAAATTCCACTGCCCATGGCATGGCTGCTTTGGACTTTGGCTGCCTGTATGTGGTCAACCTAAGCTACCAGCTCCTCTCTGCTTATGGAGCTGCCCTGCTCTTGCTGGCCCCTGGAGATGGGACTAGAAGGTGATTGACCTTAAAATATTGCTGATTTCACTCACACTTCCACACACAATATGCTGGTGGTCTGTCCAGCATCAAAGATCCCTGAGTTTGGGTGGTCTGTCCAGGGCTCCTAGTGGAGGACAGGATACCATCTATTGTCTCCTGGTTTGGGAACCCAGTGCTGATTTCTGCATGTGCCTTTCTGTACTCCTTTGGGCCTGATGGTTCTTTGTATCTGCACTTCACCTCCTCTGTGAGTTGTCAAGATTTACTCACAGTCCTCACCTGGGTGACATGTGAAGTTGCCCCTTGCTGCATGCTAGGATTGTGATCAGCTGCCCATCTCTAGGAGTCTTCAAAACATGATCTGACATTTCCTTTCATTCCCTATTCACACCAGTCACAACATCCCTATTACTTTTCTCTACACATTCTGCACCTGTTTTTTAATGCACTGAACACTTCCAGTGGTGGTCAGATCTAAAAATGTATCAGGGTGCCTCTTCTCTTCCCAAAGGAATAAATCAAATTGTGCTAGCAAATTTTAGACACTTTAATTTAAGAAGAGATACATTTCCAGAAGCAGAGATAAAGGGAAAATTAATACATTTTCTTCATGTCACAAAATAAATTCAGGTCTAGACTTAGAATGGATTGTATTTGACAACAGAAAAACACCATCTTTACTGTTTGACTCAAAGGCTAACAAGGATTCTGAATGGGGAAGGAAAAAGCAACTAACTCTTTGACAGCAGTTTCTGTATTGCTGTAAACCTGCAGCATTACAAAGAAGAGCATTTAGAAATGGGCATGCACTTTCAATGAGATGTTTAATTGGGATCCAGTACAAATAGGTCCTTTCTGTCACCCTCATGTGTCTGTGGCTTCTGCAGTGAGTGAGAGGATCCCAAACTTGCTTAATGCTATCAATCAAATTTATCATTTGTGTCATTTCTAGAGAATGTCACGTTTCCCTGAGGAGTTTGTGACCACACAGGTAAATGAAATATGTCCAGGCCTATTCTCCAGTACTGAGGCCACCTGGTGTGCTGTCACCTGCACTCATCAGTTCCCAGGCAGCTTAGTGAAGTGCAGATTGCCCATCTTGGCTGTGCCAACTTTTGAACCTTGTCTGGGAGATATTTACAAGGGAGCTATATAAGGGGGCTTTGGGCAAAATCATGCCAGAGATTGGTTCTAAAAGTTTACCACTATAAATGAATGGGTTATCATTCTAGGAACCTTTGGCACAGTCTCATTTAGGAGTACAGGCATTGCCAGTGTGGACTCAGTTCTTTGAAAAAATAAGCATATCTCAGCATTTAGTGTCAGAGAAGGGAGAAGAGATTCACTGCACTGTGTTGTGGCTAAATGGTTTTTCTTCTTTTCCTTCTCCATGCCTGCTTTAGTCATATTATCTCCAGAGTGGATATGACACTATATAATCCTTCTTCTAACTTTCTTCCGGGAGATTACATAGTTATTATTTAGGTAGCAATTAGATTTTCTCCAACATTAGATCAAATCCAATATTAATAGATATATCTTTGATTTTAATAAGAAAGTATTTCTATTTCATAGGCAGAACGAGCTAATTAGTAGATAGAATTGTAAAGTCAATACCTTTGAGCCCCTTCCTCAGATTTAATTAAATATTAATTGCACAACTGCCATTTGCACATGAAAATTAATAGCAGTTTTAACCTTGCATGTTTTATACAACATAAAGTTTTTCTTAGTTTTTTGCTGCTTATTTCCCTTCCAGCCTGATTCTTAGCTGCAGGCAGTTAATCTCCATTCTACTGCCTTCATCATTTAGAAGAGAAAAAAGTGGATCTGAGATGTTTCAGACCTGTATTTGATAAATAATTCTTTCTCCTGGTGACAGCATGAAAAGTGTTTTGGGAGTGATTTGGAGACAGAGGTGATGCTTTGCCTGGAACTGGGCGGGGAAAAAAATTGTTTTCTTTCTTTTGTTCTTCCTTTCATTCATTTGCCTTTTATAAAATTCCACTCCTCTTAAATCACAAATTTGGGACACTACTGTACTTATTCATCTTTGTCTTCTTGTCTTCCAGTGCCTCGAAAAGATAGATGTTTTTCTTAACAGAACAAATCCTTGTTTTGTGGTAGTTTTCCTCCAAATCTCAGAATATCAGCAACAAGAAATAAAGTCCTTGCAATTGCTGGGTTAGTGATGGGAGCAACAGGCACCACACATGTGGCAATCAGATGGTGCTAGAAAATGAGCCTGGATATTGAGAGAAAATCGCTTCAATCTCCTCAAGCAGTGTGAGCTGCCAGATATGAAGTAACTGATGCAGTTGCCAAGACACCAGGATCAGGTCATGATTAATACAGCAGACAGCCATACTAAGATATACTTTTAAAAACAACTGTAATTTGAAGGCTGAAGCAATTTTTAATTATAATAACAAAAAAATTGGTCTGCTTGTTATTTACCCTGTGTGATTTGCTAAAAGACTTCAACTTTCTGTCAGAATAAAGCAGAATTAATTATAAAGTTATATCTTAATTCTATTCACACAGCCTCTGTGAATGGATGACTGAGATCCCACAAGAAGACTCAGGTGTCTGGATACTTCCAGGGGAATCCAGCACCTTCCTATTGATTCCCAGACATCTGGTAAGATTTTTCTGCATGCCTACAGATATATAACATGATAGACGTTGTTTCTGCAGACCAAGGTTCATTTGTACAAAAGGTACAAGAGAAAAATAGAACTTTAATCATGCTGAAATTAAAGATACATCCTGTTGGCTAAGGACTTCTCAATAGTATGACAATTCAGTGATCACATACTGGGGAGCAGTCTGCAGGTGCAACAGAGCTCTGCTCAGCAACTTCTTGTGCTAGCTGGGCACTGAGCAGCTTGAGCACCTGCAGTGCTGAGCTCAGGGATGAATGGCCTTTTGGGGTGGTTGCTCACTTTGGGTGCAGGGTGGGTGGTGGCTGCAGGATGGCTCATCTGCATGGTGAGCACCCTGCAGGCCATGCAGGGAGGTTCCTGTGGTGCAGCTTTGTTGCTCAGCAGAAGGAGCAGCTGCCCTGATTTTGTGAAGCAGGTCCTCAGCTGTGTGGACGCTGCCTGGTGAGGAGCTGCCAGGCGTGGGCAAACATCATCACAACATTCTGCATTGTTTATAATGAGGATTTCAGGCAGCCATGCTCATCCCATGCCAATGGTGAGAGAGAAGCACTGGAGGAGGCTGAGCCATCCCCTCTCTTGGGCTACTGTCATTGAGGGGAGGAATGAGTCACTGCTCCTGGCCTTGGACCCCACCCCAGCCCACTGGCTGCAGCAGCAGGGGAGTGTTGTGGGGAACTCTTCTTGTGCTTTCCACTTGGCATCTAACACTGACCAGTTCTGGAGACACAATAGAGGACTAGGTTGTCCATTTGCTTCTACCTCTTCTTAGAGTTTCATTTACTTATGAATTGCCTCTGGAATTTCTGTTTCTACTGATTTTATATGGCACTGAAGAGGTTAGTTTAGACTAGATGCCTTATTTTTAAAGTCAAATGATATTAATTTTTACTTAAAACCTTAACATTTCTATTCTGGGAAAAGCAAACATACAAAAGGTTTTCACTCCTTAACCTGCAAGTAAATCTATAACATCACTGGGACTCAGCATGCATTTAAAGGTTCATTAGTGCCTTAATAACTAAAATGATACTGAACCATTTTGGCAATTATAACACAACTGTGCATGAATAGAATATTTTTCACTGCTCTGTGGTGTATGCTGCAGTGTGCTTGCAAAGTAAACCTGTGAATACTTGCTGCTTAGCCTTTCTAATCTCTGAAATTTGTAATTAGTTCAATCAGGGACTTTTCTGTTTACATGAACTGGCTTTGATTTGAACAGTAGTTAAGATAGCATTATGCAAATTCATGGCAGATGTGCAGAAATTTATTTTTCCACTGTTAATATATTTGTCCAACCCCTTTCCTCCAACTCCTAAAAAAGATCTATTTTCTTTTTCAACATTACTTTCCCTTTCCCAGCCCCACAGACACATTTGAAAGGAGTGGGAAAATTCATTTTAGCTAGGGAAATAATTTCTTATTCCCTACTCTTCAAAGCATCTGAAATACTGGTCTGACAGCTCCCTTTAAGAATTCCCTGAGATGGAGCCCTCCTGCTTAAAGCTGTACACAGAAAAGTGGAAACTCCTGGAATCTGGTTGTCAGGGACCTGTGCTGTTGCTGAAGTTACAGCAGGAATGTTGCATCATGAAAAGAAATGTTATCTCCTTTTAAGAGGTAGAAAAACATGTCTAAATACTGATTTAGCAATAAAAAAGAATAGGTCAGAAACTCTTCATATGATGAGTTTAGGTAGGTGGTCTTCATGGATTTATATTCAGTTCATACTTATACTACTTAGAAAAGTTTTCACAGAATCACAGAATGTGCTGAGTCAGAAGGGACCCTCAAGGATCATCCTGGCCCTGCACAGGACATTCCCAAGAGTCACATCGTGTGCCCAAGACTGTTATCCAAATGCTTCTCGAACTGGCAGGTTTGGTGCTGTGACTGCTTCCTTGGGGAGCCTGTTCCAGTGCACAACCACCCTCTGGGTGAAGAACTTTTTTTTTAAATACTCAATACAAACCTGCTCTGGCACAACTTCAGGCCATTCCCTTGGGTTCTGTCACTGGTTACCACAGAGAGGAGATCAGTGCCTGCCCCCTCTCCCCACCCCGCTCCCCCTCATGAGGAAGTTGTAACTGCAATGAGGTCTTTCCTCAGTCTCCTCTTTTCCAGGCTCAGCAGACCAAGTGACCTCACCTGCTCCTCATTTGGCTTCCCCTCAAGGCTCTTCATCATCCTCATTGTCCTTGTGTGGACACTCTCTAAAGTTAATATCTTTCTCATATTGTGGCACCCAAAGCTGCCCCCAGCACTCGAGGTGAGGCTGCCCCAGTGCAGAGCAGAGCAGGACAATCCCCTCCCTTGCCCAGCTGCTGATGCTGGTCCTGATGCCCCCAGGACAGGGCTGGCCCTCCTGGCTGCCAGGGCACTGCTGGCTCATGTTCATCTTTCCATCCACCAGGACACCCAGGTCCCTTTCCATGGCCCTGCTCCCCAGCCTCTCATTCCCCAGTCTGTCTGTACATTTTCGGTCACCATTCAATGGGAATTAATGCTCAACTATTGCTATTAATTGGATACCTTAATTCTTTAGCCATTTTTAAAATAAATTCCCGTATGTCTGGCTAATGAAATGTCTTTCTGCCAACCAAAGCAGTTGTTATACTGCAATGCAGTGGAGGAAAAATATAATGTGCTGGTGTAAGGAAAATTTGTCTGGCTTCACCTTCCTCTTCACTCAAAGTTCTGGAAATGTTGCACAACAGTTCCAATAAAGCTCCAGTATTATAATGCAGATACAATACCTCCAGAGGTGTTCTCATTCTGGTGTTATAAGCTTTAATACATGTGTAATAGTTGGAAATCTTGGAAAAATAAAAATAATTGAACTTACATGTCAGCATACTTTCCTTCTATTGCATTTTTCCTCTATGCAAATATGTGTGTTTTCACAAACTGTTCCTTGTGCACTACAGAAAATGCATCTGCAAGATAATCTTGTCCCCTGGTCTATTTTTGCAAGTCCTGAGCAGATTCTTTCTTGATGTCTCTCCTGTTTTTAAAAAATATCTCTCTAGTGCAACAGAAAACATCTTCCCTCAAAGCCTGTTTTTTTTGTTTTTTTTTTTTTTTTTTTTGTCAGGAAATTAAATCCACATTCAAACCCCTGTAATCTAGAACTCTAAACTTCATCTGATTTAAGCTGGCAAATATTTACATAAAGTTGGTGTGCATAGGTTTAAGACACTGAGTGAGCACTCAATATGAACATGTCCCATGGAGCTACCAGCCTCATTCCTGTTTATTTGTGATATATGGGAATGAGGCACCTTTGCTTCTGCAGCTTCTGTCATTACAAACCTCAATTGCTGCTTTCTGCCATATCTTCTTGTTATTTTCTTGCTGTCATCTGTAGCCAACAGTCCATCCATCATGGTTGCTTTGATGATTGCCAGAGCCCTCGCACCACAGTGTCAGTTTTGCATCCTGTGGGTGGAATAACCTTCCCATTGCAGGAGGGATTTCAGCAGCTCCAGTGCCAATGAGACAGGCTATTCCTTGCCAATGATAAACATGCAGATGAAAAACTCCTGTCTTTCCTGGGTTTACGTTTGTTTGTTTGTTTTATTACTGTCTGTTTTGATTTCTGGGTTTGGTCATTCTGGTTTCTCTCCTATGCTCATGTTGCTGCTGTGACACAATCTTGTATCCAGGATGAAATATCTTTTGGAAGAAGTGAATATGATTTTATTTGCTCTGGTTGACCACAGCAGGAGTGCATCATGCTGTCTGCATTAGGTCTGATTTCTCAGTAAATACCAGTAAAATGGTGCTGTGAACACTTACTCTCCTCAATTCTCCTTAGTTTGCATCAAAGCAGTTTTAAATAGCCTGTTCAAAGAATATGTTTGCCTTCAACCATTCCCATGTAACCCTCACACATACACATACACATACACCTACTAGTATAAAAGTGTTGAATTATGTATGTAAAGCAGGATAAAGCAAGTCAGATTCAAGGCATGAATGGACCTGACATGGAAGTAACCACGTTATATTCCCTGAAATTGTTCAGCTTTGGAAGTGGCTGTGTGTCCTTCCCTTGCAGTGCTGGAAATTCCTCAGTGAAGGAATGCTATGAACACCATCTCTCTACCATGTCTGTACAGTTTGGGACATGCAAGCAAACTCCAAGGACTTCCATTTTAATCACTCACAGTCAATTAGTACACTTAGGTCTTTCATTACATTCTTTTATTTAAAATTTAAAAAAAAATAATCCCAAGCAAAAAAAAACTAGCCTCAGAGAAATTTTCTGAAATTTTCTATTTTGGTATAGAATGTGTTCTATTTTTAATTCTCCCCAACACATATTTGTATTTTTGAAAGCCTTATCTTGAACAGCTTTTTTTTTTCTACTCAGTGCCTTATACTATTAAATTGCTTAATTGGTCAGTCCCACAGCCTGGGCATAAAAATTCCTAGAACATAGGATCTTGTAAAAGATCTGTTTCAAGAGCACCTTCCCTTGTTGTGTATTTGTTGTATTTTTCATTGATGTAATCCAATACCACTCAGGCAACAAAATGTTGCAATTTTGATGTTAGGGGAATGATATTGCCACAAAGGATTTGCTTATTCCCTACTGTAGCAGAGGTTTTCCTGACACAGTCAGCATGATGCACACACACCAACAAGGAAATTTACTATTTTTCTTTCTTTAGAGGAATCAGCTAATGTGTGTAAAAAGTGAGGAAGCTTGAACATGTGCTCAGAGATGATAAAAATAAAACTATATTGGGATAAGGCTTTACTTTCTATTTTCTGTTATCAAAAATTATAAGAAATAAGGAGACAGTCACTCTCCTTGTAGTTATAGTTAATGGGCAGCAACATCACTAGTAGAGCAAATACCTGCTCAGTTTATAGTTTTCCAGGTACACCTGGAAATGGAAAGGCAGGCCCTCCAAGTAATAGAAAGTGAAAAGGAAACTAATAAGCAGCTTCTGTACAATCTTGCAGACAGTATTTGACACAGCAGAAAGATGAAATAGTCTCCAGAACTGGAGAAAAATAATCTTGGAAAGGAGATTCAATTCACATGTTGAAAGTTGCTGAATTATACAAAGTGCTAATGAGTACAATTTGATGCAACCTTCAGAAAGGAAAATTACATTTAATATCTCCATGGCAGAAAGTGCACCAGAAAATAGAGGGAAAACTGCACTTCATTACTGGAAAAATGAGCTGGCTTTTATTCCTGAAGATATTAAATTCCTGACCTGCCAGTACATGGTCTGCCTGTACCCATGGCATCTATGCCTGTCAGGAATTTGTCCATTCCTCTCAGAAAATTTATGACTAATTCTGCCATTCCTTGGTCAGGTAAATTCCAATTTTGGTAAATAGGTGTCATTCAAACATATGAAATTGACACACACAAAAAAGGTAGCAATGAATTTATACATTCATATCCAGAATCATAGCTGTCAGTCTGCAGTAAACATAAATGTCAGTCTCTTCCAGTCCTCATTTTAATCTGGTGTGTCCAATATTAGCTTAATCATCAGCTGTTTTGTGAGGAAGATTTAAAGGCATGCAAAACACTCCCAAAAGGGAAGTGTTACACAGCCCTGGGGCAGGGATCTGCACAGCTGCAAAGGGTAGGAGCAGGGACAGAAGTCATGAGATGAGGACCTTCTCCACCACAGCAGAACTGGCCTGGTCTCACCACTCATCCTGGTCTGGCTTTGTGGGTAAGCAGAGCTGCCTGACTGCCAGAAAAAGGAAACTGCAAGAAGAGAGAAGAAATCAGTTCAGAAGAAGGAAAATGGGTATCTCCTATGCAATTGGCAGATTCTTTCTAATGTAGCTTTTGCATTAAATGCCCCATGGGCCAAGGATACTGCCAGCTTGGAAGAGAAATTGTCCTCAGAAGAACCAAAAGGACAGAAGGGCTACACCTTTCGTCAAAGAAGACAAGGAGACCTTATTATTGCCCATCCCTAAAGTAGTGCTGGGGTTACGAATATTGAGACTGGCTTCAAACTCACATGACTGACTGAAAGGTTAGATTTATTATATTTACTATCTGATTCCTGAGCCTGTAGTAAGAAGCATTTATGTTACACTCTTAAATTTTCTGATGACCATTAGGGTTGGACCTTGTGGCTGCCCTTTTTTCTCTTAACAAAATGAGCTGAGATTGGCACAGAGTCACCTATTTCCAGAGATAAACCATAAACTATTGCAAGAATCAAAGAGATACTGACATTTGTGAGCACCAGGTATGCTAAAAGTGGCAGTAATCTGACTCTGGCTTTGCAGAAATAATATAAAATGCAATTTCAAAACTGGGACCATGCAAGGTTTCTGTCAGATTCATGTTCTCATTTCCCTGTGGGTCTCTCCCTCTACCCAGATGGTTGCATTTCTTTTCTACTGGTCACAGGGTTTTTAGAACAGTTTGATAAAGAATAATCTCCTTCATCAGAGAGTTTTTCTTGCCAGGTGATTTTTGCAAGGAATTTTTTGCAATCTGAAGGTTTCTCTGTGTCTACAGAAGTTATCTTGCAGAGGGAAATATTTTGTTCATGGGAGCACTACCATAGACTTTGGAGTTTAGAATTGATATCTAATAATACAATAACAAAGACATTTCATGGCATCTAGAGCAGAAGGTTGCCCCAACAGAGGAATACTTTTTTCCACCCCCATTATTTGCCAGATAAGGGCCAAGGTGTATTTTCAGTGATGTTTGTCTGACTCCAAACCAGTTTTTGTGAAGTGAAATGCAGTGACGTGCTGATGGGAAGGAAAGCATTTCAACTCACTCCACATTCATCTATTAATCTCAAATTTTACATTTCCTTGCTTTATTGTTACTGGATGCTGGTCAGCGTGCCTGTGGCTCTTGCAGAGCCCTGGTGCTGTGCTGCAGCAGGAGTTTCAGCTGAGCCCCAGGGGCCAGCTCTGCGCTGCGCCGGCAGCGACTCCGGCTGAGCTCCCGTCCCTATCCGCGCCTGGGTCAGTCAGAGGGCACGGCAGAGACAATGGCTTTATTAAAGTTTAAATGACATGGCTGCCATGAAGATATCTTTTATTTTTTCTGACATCTTTGCTGTCAGCAGGAATGACAAAGTGTTCATCACTCACTTTCTTTCTGTAGAGCTGAGGCACATGGAAATCTGAAAGGGTTCAGCGGAGGCACATCCAGTCAAAAGGCGCTGCTGAGTTCGATGGTATTGCAGCAAACCTTAGTGAACATGCAGGGCAGGGGTTGCCAAGAGAAAGTTTAAAGGACACCAAGACAAGCTTCACTGCTGATGTTCTCAAAGTGTCCTTCTTAGGGAAATTTTGTGGCACGTGGTGAGGGTCTCCAAGCAAGAATATGTTTTGGACCTGCCAGGAGAGAACAGGCTCTCGAAAAGGCAACCAGGTCCCTAATATTCACTGAAATCTGTGGCTCCAAGGATCAAAACCTGAATTCTCAGCACTAGGAGGATGACTGACTGCAATTGTAACAACATAAAACAACTTTGTTTTTTTCATGCCCTTTTTATGCTTCCTCAAATTCTCAGTTACCTTTGTGTTACCTCATTCTCACC
The DNA here is from genome assembly GCA_013397555.1 of Urocynchramus pylzowi. Taxonomy (NCBI): domain Eukaryota; kingdom Metazoa; phylum Chordata; class Aves; order Passeriformes; family Fringillidae; genus Urocynchramus; species Urocynchramus pylzowi. The sequence goes on from VZRH01004001.1 coordinate 610,791, forward strand.
CAGTTCCTCAACAAGAGGTTTCCTGAGGTGCTCTAACACATTCATCAAGCTTTCTGAGGTAGAAATATAAAACTGAATGTCACCAGCATGCCCTTTAGGCCATACCTCCTCTGAACTGAAATGAGCATTTGTAAAAGAAAAATTATTCTGCCTTCTCATTCAAGCTCAGGGGCTGAAGAGGAATTTTCCATCTTTACCCCCAGGCTTTCTTTTTTCCAGACTTTGCAAGTCAGTACCACACTACTCCTGGCCCAAAAGTGTTTGCTACATCAAAGTAAGGACATCTAAGGTCTAGTAGGAGTTTCCTTGTCTCTAGCAAAAGATGCTTCTTGCTCTCAGTCATACAAAGCAGCTGGCAAAACCATGTATCTTCAGTAGGTGGCCATCCAAATGCAGATGTCAGAGACAGGGACATTTAAGGCAGAGATCCTTATTATGGGCTTTTCTCTGGTTTCTTGCTAAGTGCCAGCAGTGAAACTACAGTCTTAAATTGGTTGATATTTTGCCATCACCTTGAGGAAAGTAAAGACTTCACCTGCAGAATTTGAGACTTTTCTTCTTTGCTAATGTGTACAGAAAGGGCAGGATAGACTTCCTGGGGAACCAAACTGCAGAAAGGTTTTTCTTTAAAAAAAAAAGCCACTTTGGTTTATAAAGCTAATTTAACCTTCTGTTTCCCTTGCCATGAAAGGAAAAGCAGTGACTACTCTCTGTTTGATATTGCTAGGTTAGAGCTGAAATAACTTTTATTAGAACTAAGTGACTTAAGGCAAGGATTTTTATAGAGATTACAAGGCACATGCTAGTTATTTGGGATGTCTTACAAGTAGATCATACAAACAGGATAATCTTGGATCTTGTAATTTGGTATTGTAAGAGTTAAAGGCTTTAATATTTATTCTGTTATAATACATAACTAATATTTTGCACCCCATCATAGTTACTGTATGAGTATTTTAGATGACCTTTTATTTCTGTTCATTAAGACGTGGCATATTTGACTGTAACTTATTGAGATCAATAAATGCTTAATGTGTTAACTTCTCAGTCTAATTTTATGTGACACCTTGCTGAGCCAGCAAAAGAAATGGAGGACAGATTGGGATGTGCAGTGATATCTGAGAGGTATTTATATACAACAGCTATGGATTTGTGGCATGTTTGCCAGGGTTATGAAACAATTTTCACATTGCTAAGTCCTCTAACTACCGATCCATAAAATGAAGAAAGAGTAATTTTGCAGTTCAAATGCAGATTTCAGTAGATGACGATTTATTTTCTATCCATACTATAGATTTTGACTGTGACCTTGGGCAAATCACTTATTCTCCCTGACTCTCATTTTTCTGTATGCTGGAGTAGGGATAATAACTCCTTAAAGGTGAGAATGAATATGGCAGTGTTCATGTGGCACTCACGCTGTTATTCAGCTCAGGTTCCTACCTCTGCCTTCAGCTGAGACAGAGTTGATCAAATTGTATTTTGCCCACAGTTTGTTTCAAAGTAAATTTCTTGCTCTTGTAATTTTGTCATAGATGGTGATTGGCCTGAGACTGTTCACAAAATGTTCAGTCTGTAGCCTGACAGACTGAAAGACCTTTGTTCACCCTGCCTTTGGTGTGGAGTCTCTTCTCCTTTCCCAAACATTAAGCCAGATTCTAACACATTTCAGAAGCTGGAGACTTTCTGGGTGCTCAGCATTGCCACATAGCCACAAGCAGAACTTCATTTCATCAGTGTAAAAGGCATAGTTGAAAGGAAAAGACAACCCTGGACTTGTTGTTTTACCTTCAATGTAAATTATACATTGATAATGATTTATATAATTCAGTCTGGTCAACAGAATGCCAGGGCACAGGCGTCTGCTTATCTGGACAGCAGTTAGCCAGGGCAGTCAGCAAACACAATGTTTTGCTATCAATGAAGACTGAATCATCTCCCTGAACATTTAAAATGTCCAAATGTTTGCTGTTGGAAAGATTATCAGAAAGCCTTTTTATAACTGTGCTGTGTTGTATATCAGTCACTGGAGTGCACGTGCTGTGGTTCTCTGCTATGGCCATTGTGGGCTCATCTGTTTCCCCTTTACACAAAGTCATCTTCATGATCTTATGCATCTGGCACAGGAGTTGTTTCATGCCACTACATCACAGGCTGTGGAAGAGATCTGGGAAGGTCATACCTGAGATCTTCTTTTCTTTTCCATACTGGATAAATAGCTCCTATAGATTGCTTCTTCTTTCCTTCTCCAATGGACATGTTCCAAAAGACATTTGGGTAAAATCAGCAAAATTTGTCTATGGTGCCAAGGTCACAACCCCCAACCATATGAAAACTACATGGTTTTGCCCCAGCAAAACCCTAGATTTTCCATATGCCATTACGTATCTGTCATCCTTAGATGCATTGATAAATAATATTTTGTTAAGTGTTCTGCTTTTAAAATCCCAGAAAGTGCCCAAGGCAGCAGGAAACATGCTGCTCTGATCTTGTGAACAAAGTAATTTCTGTCTTCTCTCCATCACAAATGCCAAGCCACTCTAGTTACCCATTGAGTCCGCCCTCATGCTACCTGAGATATTAGCAATTAAAATCTGTACACTCTGAACTGAAGGGATTTCTCTTAATGCCAGGAAAAAGGAAAGCTCAAAAATTGCAAAAGCCATACTGAATCCATCAGCGTGCCTTGAATACAAGTACACAGAAAATTCCCAGTTGACATAGGATCAGTGCAGAGACCAGCACTGGGATTACAGAATATAGCTGGCAAATTATTAAAAAAGGAAAAACTGGAACCAGTTCTGCCTGCTTTATCTCAGATGAAAATATCTTTTCTATTGGAGAAACAATCTATCTTAAAACAAAAACAAAGATTAAAAAAAGAAATTTTGGATAAGAAATGGGTACAATTATTTTAGGTCATGTCAAGCATACTTCATCCTGAAGTAGGAACCATGATTGATAACTGTGTGTTACTGGTGGCTTAAGTCTTCTAATTAGAATAAAAATCCCATTCTTTTTCTAATTTCATAAAGGGAAACAGAGACCTTACAGCTGTCCTGGAGCACTTCTGTTGTCTAGAGTGACTCAGGGGATGTCTTTATAAGTGCTCTTAAAATGAAAGAGGGGGGTTTTAGCATCAAAGAGGACAAAGGATATGTTGAAACTGTCCAGATTTACACAATGCAGTGTAAAAGAATAGGTTGTGAAAACCAAATATGAACTAACAAGCACAGTTTACTAAGAGTGAACCAGATGTTGGGTCAGCTCCAGCCTGTGCCAAGACTTTCAGAGACATAATCCTTACATCCTTTTGGGTTTCAAAAGCAGTAAGAGGAGGGCTAAGGAAATTCTCCATCCTTTATTATATGGAGGGGGAAAAACATGGTGACAAAGGATGAGGGAAAGGCTGAATTATTTAAGCCTTTGCTTCAGTCTTGAATTGTAAGAACAGGTGTTCTCCAGGTATGCAGATCCTTGAGCTGGAAGACAGAGAAGATTCCATAATCCAAGGTGAAATGGCCTGTTACACCACCTAGACACACACAGGTCCATGGGGCTTGATGGGATTCACCTGAGGGTACCAAAGGAGGTGGCAGAAGAGCTCACAAAGCCACTCTCCATCATTTATCATCCATCCTGGCTAACTGGGGAGGTCCTGGTTGAGGTTGACTGGAAGTTAGCAAAAGTGACACCCATCTACAAGAAGGGTCAGAAGGAGGATCCAGGGAACAACAGGCAGTCTGAACTTGATGCTGGAAAAGGTTGTGGAGCAGATTGTTCTGAGTGCCATCAGAGACATGTCCACATGCAGGACAACCAGGGGATCAGGCCCAGTCAGCAGGGGTTTGGAAAGGCAGGTCGTGTTTGTCCAACCTGATCTCCTTCTATAACAAGGTGATCTTCCTGGTGTATCAGGGAAAGGCTGTGGATGTGTTTACATGGACCAGTAAAACCTTTGACACCATTTCCAACAACATTGTCNCAGGCCCAGTCAGCAGGGGTTTGGAAAGGCAGGTCGTGTTTGTCCAACCTGATCTCCTTCTGTAACAAGGTGATCTTCCTGGTGTATCAGGAAAAGGCTGTGGATGTGTTTACATGGACCAGTAAAACCTTTGACACCATTTCCAACAACATTGTCCTGGAGAAACTGGCTGCTCATCACTTGGACAAGTGAAGAGTTTGCTGGGTAAAAAAACTGGCTGGATGGCTGGGCCCAGAGAGTGGTGAGGAATGGAGTTAAATTCAGTTGGCAGCTGTGCCCTGAGTGTTCCCAGGGCTCAGTACTGGGGCCAGTTTTGTTCAGTATTTTTATCAATGATATGAACAAGGGGAGGGGAGCGCCACTTCAGAAAGTTTCCAGCCAACACCAAGTTTGGTAGGAGTGTTGAGATCTGCCTGAAGGTGGGAAGGTCTATAAAGGGATCTGGACAGGCTGGATTGATGGGAAAAGGCCAGTGGTATGAAGTTCAACAAAGGGAAATGCTGGGTCCTACACTTAGGTCACAACAACCCCCTGCAACACTACAGGCTGGGGAAGAGTGTCTGGAAAGCTCCCCTTGGAGAGGGATCTGGGAATGCTGGTCAACAGTGACTGAGCGTGAGCCAGCGTGTGCCCAGGTGGCCAAGAAGGCCAGTAGTGTCCTGGCCTGGATCAGAAAGAGTGTGGCCAGCAGGACCAGGGCAGGGATTTTCTCCCTGTACTCAGCACTGGTGAGGCCACACCCCAAATCCCTGGCTTGGTTTTAGACCCTTCACTACAAGAAGGACATTGAGGGGCTGGAGCACATCCAGAGAATGGCAATGGAGCTGGGGAAGGGTCTGCCTGGAGCACAAGTCTGATGAGGAGCAGCAGAGGAAGCTGGGGGTGTTGAGCCTGGAGGAAAAGGAGGCCCAGGGGAGACTTTATCAATCTCTACAACTCCCTGAAAGGAGGCTGTAGCCAGGTGGGGGTCAGGCTCTTCTCCCAGGTAACAAGGGACAGGAAAGGAGGAAATGGCCTTAAGATGCTCCAAGGAAGGCTTAGATTGGATATTAGGAAAAGTTTCTTCATGGAAAGGGTTATCAAACATTGGAACAGGCTGCCCAATGGTTTATTTGCCATCTCTGGAGGTATTTAAAAGATGTGCAGATGTAGCACTTAGGGACATGGTTTAGTGGTGGGCTAGGCAGTGATGGGTTAGGGGTTGAACCCAAGATCTTAAAGGTCTTTTCCAACTGATTCTATGATTCTGAAGCTGTAACATATAACAGTGACCTTGCTGCTTGCATCTAAGTTGCGTGCTGATGACATTGCTAACGGAATTAGTGAGAAAAGTCAAAACAGCTTCTTCTGAACAAGCTTCTTCAAAATCAGCCTTTGCCTTACAAAAACCATCCCCACTGTATCAGGCCCCCTCTAGTCTTTTCAGTAAATTTGTGACTGGAAAAGGCTCTGCCCTCGTATGTGAAGAGTTTGCGTCAGTTGGAAGAATAAAGATAATGAAACACTTTGTGTGTGTTGTGTCCCCTGAGGGAGAAAGACTGATACTCATAAGAGGATTAGAGAAACAACTGCAGTGAACTGATGTGGATTGCATTCATCTTTATATTAAACTTTATATTAAGGCCCCAGTTTCAGCTTCTAATGAGAATTCATGGGTAAGGTTGGTGCATCTTGGAAGTTTGTTCTCCAGACTGATTCATCTTAAGCTGTTAAGATCTTAATGCTAAGATAGGCATGGTATAAGACTGAGGAAAGTTTTGATACAGGTTCCCAAAGCTCCTACTGAAATTTCATTATTCTTTCATGGCTGATTCCTTTGGTCAAAGTCTTGTTTGCAATTATAATTTCAGACTCCCCAGTGGCTGATAGGTATTTACAGACTGGAGAAAGTCAATGAACTGAACAGCAAAATGGTTAGGGGTTCAAGCACACAACTAGGAAAAAAGGCAGAGAAGGCTGGATCTTTTTCAGCCTGGAGAAGAGATAGCTTAGCTTTTTTCAGCCTGGAGAAGAGATCTTACTGTTATCTGAAACTGCCTAATGGGAGGGTGCAGAGAAGACAAGACTCTTCTAGGTGCTATGTGCTGAAGCAGGATCAGAGGGCAACAGACTCAATATGAAATTTGGGAAATTCCTCTTTGATATAGGGAAAACTTTTATTGTGACAGGGATCAAATATTGGAATAAGTAGCCATGAGAGGAGTGGAACATCCATCCTTGGAGACATCTGAAACTCAGCTGGAGTTGAGCAGCCTACTCTACTTAGGCCTGAATTAAACTGTATGCTGAGCTGGGTGACCTCCATAAGTCCCCTCCAACGTAAATTATTCTGTGGGTTTAAGAGCCAAGAAAACAAGATTTTTTTCACTGGCTGATTCAAAGGCTTTTGGTTTCCACACTTGGAGATTCTCTGTTTCTGAAGTGTCAGCAGAGTGCAAATCCAAGGGGAAATTGGCAAGCCTTGCTCCCAGCTTCTGCTACAGTGGGTACTAGCATGACCTGCTTGGATCTTCACAGTCCTGAGCAATGACCAGACCACCTTCAGGCAGAAGGAAGGGGCTGAATGGCAGGACCATGGGTGATAGCTAAATTCAGCATTTGGAGCACAAAATCTTTGTTCATTTTGCCGTGCTGTGCCCCTTGAGAGTTTTTTACTCAAGTGGAAGGATAAGGTCTTTGGAAGTCTTATAAAATGTTGCATGTTTCAGCTGCAGCTGCTGGTTCAGACTCTTAGGAGAATGTGGATGCCACAGGAGGACAAGAGAAAGTGATTAAGGACATTTGGTATAACAATAAAATAAAAATATATAAATACTCTGCTATGACCAAGCCTACTTCTTTGGAAGTCTGAGGGAAGTAAGTCAAGTGAGATAAACAGAAGTAGATTAGACCTGAGAGCATTTCACCTTGCTTTTCCCTAAGAAACCAAGCATTCCTCTGTTTTTCAGGTTTATCTTGGTCCTTCATCTCATTCCACACTGGCATGCTTGCAGATCAAGGAAATATTTGTACAATAGAATAATTAACAACACTTTTTCTTCCTTTATGAATATACTTTTTTTTTTTTTTTTCCTTTTCTCCACACATACACACTCACTCCCCATACACATTCACCAGCTCAAATTGTGCTTGTTACATAAGCTGTCAAGTTATCTGTATAATATTGTGCTAAGGATTTAGCTAGAGAAACAAATTCCCTTGGTGTGTGAGTAAGATTAGAACAGCAAGTGTATGTGATGGATTTGTGGACTGAAAACTCATTCTATTTTATTTTGATTATGAAGGCAAGGTTAAATAAGAATGATATTAGCAGAAGTATAAGCATAACTCTTCAAAAACTCATGAACTTTCAAATCTCTGCAAACCTGTGTTTGGTACAGCAATATCACAATAAAATTGGCATGTACTTCCTCACTAGTTTCCATTTCTTCCCTTAAGCAAATAAAATTGCTAAATGCTTCAGGAATCAGCTTTCTAGCCCTACTTACTTTTCTCAAAGCCAAATCTTCTGGACACCCTCACAAGAAGAGTCAGTGTGTGCTTTTTGAAAGACTAGAGAGAACAAGACAAAAGCCTTCACTGATGTTGCACCTTGGTGTCAATGATACCATTGCCACAGAGGCACACTGAAACTTTCCCAGGAGTGCCCCAGTCTCAGGAAATGGCAAAAACAAACACTGGTGCAAGAGATGATGCAGCAGCACTGAAATGCCCCTATCTACTCTTTCTGCCTTTGGAGCAGTCAGAAAACAGAAGTCAGGAAGGACAGGCTTAATGCCATGTAATTTATTGCACACAGCCATCCCCAGCCCACAGGCATCCTAAGCATAAGGAGGCCACCAGTGTTAGCTGTGAATGGGGCACATATGACTGAGTGAGACACACTTCTCATCCAAATGTCAGGTCTATAAAGGGCACCAGTGAAATTGGGGCTGCCACACCGTATTCCATGGTGTTTTCAGATGCAGACACATGTCAGCTGGAGTGGTCTCCTAAGTCCAAATTCCCCACAAGTCTGCTTGTGGGGAATTAAACTTAGAGAAAAGTCTGGATTTGACCTCACTGTAAAAAGAAGTAGAATTTGATAGTCATTTTAAATAGACACTTTCACATTGCCAGGATCAATCCAGTCTGCTGGTTGATGCTACTTAAATGACTTTCTGCAGGTGTTTACTTCTAAATAGCAAGATACTTTACTCTGTTAGAGAGCAACATGACCACTGACATGGACTTCAAACCTCTTCCATATTCCATTACAAGAAAAGTAAGTAAATAAATCCATGCTTATGACCTGTGGTGGCCTATTGCCTTTCTTGTGTGTGCTCTTGTTAATGATCAACAGAATGATGAAAAAACATTTAACAGGCAAACTGAGACCTGAAGTCTTCTCCTTGCAAATCTTCTTCCCCAGGTTTCTGTGGGAGCTGGACTGCATTTTGCTCTTTAGCTGTTGGAATAAAAGCCTTCCAACCTAAAAGCCTTTGCACTTTGAACACCTCCAGTCAGAGGAGCCAGCAAAGTCAACAACACCACAGTTTTAGATCTGTTATAATTCTTTTTATCACCTGCTTTTGTGGTACAAGGAATTGTTTGCAAACTGGAATTGAACAGTGGCAGCCCCAAAATTTCTTCCCAATATGCTAACTGCTCTGCCTCATTATCTGTATTCTATGATGGCAGAGATTTCAATCCCTGTTACTTGTCAGAAAGTTTGGTCATTTGCAGAGGGGGAAAGACATGATGCATACTTCACTGTGGATTTACTGTTATTTCATGTCACAAAGTGCTGTGTTTTGAAATACAACCTTTTGGTCCTGGATTAAGGGTAGATTCACATGCCTTTGTGCTCCAAGTTATGTCCAGGTAAAGCAGCTTTGTTAAACACAGTTTTTTAAGTAGAGAACAAATAACTGGTGACTACTGCAGCTGTTCTAGGAAGTGGGGTAAGGGTTAAGCATCAAGGGAGCAAAGCCTGCACTGAAACAACAGCCTGTCCTCTGGCATCAGTAGGTGCAAGTGATGGAAGTTCCTTCAAGTTCTGGTACACACCTGGGAGACACTAAAAGCAAGAGAGAGCTCTGCCTGACATCTCAGATAATAGCAATTACAAGAGAGGAAAAACAGATTTTCCAGGCTGTTTCTGACTAAACACTAACAGGTAGCTTGACACATAACTTGAAACTTCAGCATCATCAAAAATGAAGCTACAAAAATGTCACTTTGAGCAACCAAAGACCTAGAATCCACTGCTCCTCATCAGTATGTTTTCTCCATGTTACTAGCAGTGCTAGTTCCTGCTGTGAACTGGTCAAAGCTTAAGTAATATTGAAATCTCAAAAGAGATGCAAGATATTAGCATATAAATCATAATACATGAGTCATGACATTTTCAGCTTCTTCTGGTCAGCCTTATATTTCAGTA
>VZRH01004001.1:620334-658862 GCA_013397555.1 Urocynchramus pylzowi
TTTTTTTTTTTTTTTTTTTTGGGATGGTGGTGGTGGTGTTTGTTTGGAGGGGATTGTTTGGGTTTTTGTTTGGTTGTTGTTGTTATTTAAGAAATGAGAGAATTATTAGGTTGGGCTTTCTCAGTTTATCAGAGGGTTTCTAAACCCCAGAGAATTAAAGGCAGAGGTGTTCTGGAATGCAGCAGATTTTTTTCCTTATACTTTTTTTTTCATATAACAAAGCAAAGCTACAATTTGAGCTAAAACTTGCAAGTAAAAATTATCCCTACCTTATTTAACCAAAGCTGTCTCCTCTGGTACTAGCAACATTATAATCCTGTTTATTCTCCAGTGAGTTTGGTTTGTAGGTTCTTTCAGGGGAAAAGACTTTGCTAAAGCAAAATAAAATACTGAAGGAAAATTCCACATTTTTATTCCTTAAGCAAAGAAGATAAAACCCCAGACTTCTCCCCTTTTGCAAATCCTCTTTGAAATAGCCCAATGAATTCAAATGGTTTAATGGTTCAAACTGAGAACAAACACATACCCACTTACTCTTTTGAACAAACATGTAAAACATAGAGCTGTGGTGATAAGGTAAGGCTACTGAGGCACTTTGTACTTACCAGAGCTTTAGCCTCTCTTATTTGATGGACTCCTAACCAGCTTTGACTTTTCATTGACTTTCCTCACCTTTAATTTAAGACTGCATTGACTTTTCCTGTCACCTTAATCCATTTCTAGCATTAAATTGCTGCACAGCTAGCTATAATGCTACTCAGTATTGATTATATTCTTTCCTCTCAATAATGTTTTGTTACATACATTGAAAAATAGTCCAAGAAGGTTCCTACTGCTTTGCTGGTTTTTAGCCATTAATAATTCCACTTTTTTTTTTTTTTTTTTTTTTTTTTTTTCAATGTTTCATTGCTCACTTAAACCCAGGTCAGTGTTTTGGAGAAAGGAAAGCTGTAAATTACATGTGGTACAGTGTCTATACAGCATGTTTTTGATCTCTGGGGTTTGCCATAAGGGAGAGCTGCTTGAGAGCAAATCCTTACCAGGTCCCAGCAGTGGCTTTCCAAGACACTGAAATATTGCTCCCATGGCTGATGCACAGCTGGGTCCAAGCTGGCTCACCATAGAAGGAGTGGGTGACGAGGAAGAGTGAAAGCTGCCTCAGCCTTGGGACTTCCCAAATATATAACCTGCACAGGAAAACACAGCACCCTGGGGATTTGAAGCTCACGCTTAAGACACTCAGAGGACCCAACACTACTGAGCAGCCACAGATGAGCTTCTCAGGCATGCAGCAATGCCAGAGGGGTGACACCAGTCCATGGGCCAGGTTTGCACAGACAGTGCCTGCAAAGCCAGGACTAATTTCCTCCATGTCCTTGCCCTAAAATGGTGGCAGTAGTTCCTTTTTATGCATGTGTTCTTTCGTGTAGGTTTTTACACTAAGGTAGGACCTTACCTCCATTACAATAACCCAAGCCTGCAGCATCCATTAATGCCTATTAATGGATTAATAGGCATTTATTTCTTATGAAAAAACTGGAATTACAGAAGTGAAAGGTTGAAACAAAATAAAGTATTCTGCAGGCAACTACCAAATGGAATAACAGTGTGTTAGCTGAGGCTTAAAATACTCTTTGGAAACTTAAAAGTTGCCTGAAGAATTACACAACAAAAGATAAAATCTTTTTTTCCAGCCCCAGGATTTAAGCCTGAATTTATTGTTCTGACAGGGTGTCTCCTCTCACCATTTGTGGATCATAAAAAGAAAACTTAATTTTTTTCTTGTAAAAAAATGACTCATGCTTTCAGCCAGGCTCAGTTCTGTGCCTGCCTGGGTAGGTCTTCAATGCTTTTTTGGTAGAGAAAGGATGGGACATATCCATGATAAATATAAAATGTTTTTTTATATTTTTTGCAGGAAGAAAAGTACTGTGTTCATTGCTGTCTCCCTCCTTGACTGTGTGGTCACTATGCAGGCTCATACCCTTTCTTGGACATTATGCAGGGGATGTTAACATAGGGCTCATGGAGAAGTCTGCAGACTCTCCCAGGGCAAAAAGGTGCACCCTTGGTTGTCCTCAAAGTCAGCCTGCTTAGGTGGACACATTGCTAAAAAACAAAGTAATATGAGGTGATATGTTCTAATACACCTTCCTTAGCACCTTAAAAATAAGCTTTTGGCTTGTTGGTTTTTTCGTTTCTTGTGTCATGTGTTTGGTATCCCTTTGTTTTTGTCATGGATGTTAAGTCCTTTTTTTTTGTTGCAGATGTTAAGTCCTCTCTGACTGTCCTTTCTTCTTTCCCATAATATTAACATAGCTGTCTAATGCAACCCAGTCTGTACAGGTAAGTGCTGGTAGGTATTTGTGGTTATGTGTCTGTTCCTGGGCAGGACATTAAACACACTCAGAGAAATCTGGTTTGTATAACAGCTTCACCACAGACCTCAGATACGACCTCACAAAAATCACTCTGATTTCCTTCCTCATGTTCCCTCTCCTGTCCCTGGTCTCTCCAGCCCTGGTAGGGCAGAGCCCATCTCTGACAACAAAAACATGAGCTGTGCCTGCTACAAACTCTGTGTGCTAGGAGAATATAAATTAATTACTACTGTTGAAAAGCCTTATTGACTCACGTCTTTAATACTCTATTGAAGCCTGTATGACTCTTAAGCCTCTGTCACAGTTAATACCAGCTTTCAGTCATATCTTTGCAATTGAAACTCAGCAGGGGACTAATGGATGACCAGCTATTTTCTGCTAATACACCATAGAAATGAGTGTGCCTGATCAATTCTTGAAAACACTCAGAGTGCAGAAAGTACTCAGAGAAAGTCGAAACTATTCTTTTTAAGAGAACATTTTTTATGCTCCCTGATTCTGCATTTAATTCTGTAAATGTAGTTTAAAGGGCAAAGGGAGTTTTTAAATTTCATTTCACATTCAGACTCTTCTCCTGTTGGCACTCCTGTGGAATTGCTGCTGCTGCTCATGCATATTGAGGGGCAATGTGCACCTTTGCAGGCAGAGTACATCTCTGCAGCTCATTCCCAGCCATTTCCCAGGTGCATGGTACCGTGATAACATTGCAGCCCACAGGGTTTCCCATTTATACCCTTATTTGCTTTTGCAAAAACTGTCTGTATGGTAGAGGAGAGCTGGATGCAATGTCCTCAGCTCATCAGCAGTTTGTGCTGTTCCTTCAGAGTGCACCACATCCTTCAAAGCACAGCATGTCTTTCAAAGCTCTGCTAATGCTTGCCTGTCAGCAAATGAGAAAGCAGGGCAGGAGCCAAAAGTTAAAGACCCAGGTTGCAGGCTGCTGCTGGGAAGCACACTGTTTCCAAGCACTTTTATGTCAGAATTACTGCCTAGACCAGGAGATAGCCCAGAGTGCCTTGTGCCTCTTTGTGGATTAGCAGGTTGTGCCATGATTAATGAATTCCTGCTCTTTCTTATTTAGACAGAAGGTACATGAACTGTTCCAGCCAGCTTCAGTCTCCAAGAAAAAAATTAGCACAAAATATAATGACACAGTAGGAAAAAAGAAGCTGGTGCTTCAGCAAAGCCTGGGTGATGGTTCTGCCCTTGCAATTCCCGAGGAGCCCCGGTAGGTGAGAAGCTCGTAGGTGCAGCCGCCACATGGCATGTGTCCCAGCAGGACGCCTGTCCCTGCATGCCATGGCAGCCTCTGTCCGTGGGGCAGGAGAGACAGCACAGCTGGCAGAGCTGGGGCAGGAGAGACAGCACAGCTGGCAGAGCTGGGGCAGCGCAGTTGGGGAGGCAAAGCCACAGAGCCCTGCTGGTAGACTGCGAGCCACGGGGTAAAATGTCTCTGCTGCCACCAGGAATGTTTCACAATACAACCCTTCTAGCTTCTGTTCATTCATTTCTTTTCATCCCTTTTTCAAAAATTGAAAGTCAAACCCTGAGACCGTAGTGAAAAGCAGACATGTCTCTCATCAACACAACACCTGGGATGGAAAATCCTGAATGTGCACCAGCAACCATGTTAAAAACCCTCTGCTGTGCTTCTGTTCCAGACACTGTTCTCACCGGGCTGCTATCCAAAACTTCCTTTGCTGCAGTGCACTCTTGCTAGACACTGACTGTCTGACACAAAGTCCAAGCAGAGAGAAGTCAAAGGAGGCAGTTAAGCAACTGGAACTCCATAATTTCTTTCTTGCTTGAACTGTGTGTACTTAAGTGAGAAAGGATTTTTTTTTTTTTTTTTTAGCTGAAAGAGATTATCAGAAAGCTTGAGAACATGAAAGAGTACCTTAAGCTGGAGACAGTTCAGATAATTTTTTTGCTATGAACATTCTAAATAACTTCAGTACAAAGTAAATATATAGCAGTACTGGACGTGCTAATATGTGATGTCTGGAATGGCTGTTGCTCTTTGTTTTTATTAAGTTCCTGTTGTGGAAAAAAGATGGGTAATTATGCCACATTTTCAACAAACATGGAGCAAAAGGCAGTTTCTTTCTGAGGAGCTTTTATCTAACCACACAGGTTGAAGAGGAATGGGAAGAGTTGTAATTAGAAAGGATATGCTCCAAGTACATGTTGGCATTGAAATTTGAATAGGTGGGTAATAGAGGCATTGAAGAAAAAAAGAGAAATGGGCAAAAATAGAAGAGCAAAGAAGGAGGCAACAATAGTCAAAGGGAATGGAAAAGGAAGGAGAATGTATCTGCTATGGCTGAAGGGAAGGCACTGGGGAATGTGTGTTTGGGCATGCTAGCTGTTACAACAGAGGAGAAAATGCTCCAGGACAAAATTGATATAACCTCTTGACATTGGAAAGAGACATTGCAGACCTGCACAGTCCTTGTTCCTTAGACCACCATTTGCTGCCATGGACAGGGATATCTGTTTGCCTTCCTCTGGAGATGACGAATTACTGTTGTGATTTCTCACACTAAGTGGACAATATAATCCTTGATTTCATATACAGTTGTCATAAAAACATCTCAGGAGAACACAGAATTATGTCTATGACTTAGTTGCAGTAAAACACTATTTTATTGGTGATAATAATAGATTTTTTTCCTTAACTGTTTCCAGTTTGAATAATTATAAACACTTCTGTCAGTGCTTGGTGGTCATCTCAGTGCACTATTGGCATTTCAAGATTTATTCACTACTAAATGAGGAAAGTTTAGCTTTGCATTTGACTATTTCAAGATTTCTACCCCAAAATGTCTTGAGTTTCTACAAACTCCTTATCCTTGTGGAAAGTAAAGAAGAGAGAGTACTTTTAGGGGGTCAGAGAAATACATAATTTACAAGCTGCATATTGACTACTTTAAAATTTAAAGGAAAATGAGTATACACATGTTCATAGAATTTCAGTATGGGCTACCCAGAAAAGTCTGTACTTGCCCATATGAACTGAACTCCATCAGAAAACAGTCAGGCATGGAAAGCTGACCACTTACATGAGAAACACTTTCCCATTTCACAGTGGTTCCAAGAATCATTTAGATATAGCAATTTTTGGTCAGTTTTTGTGTAGTTATTCTTCTGACAATCAAAAAGATGTAAAGTTAATAAAAGCAGACAAGTCTAGAAATTGTCTCTGACCTCTGCATATCTCAGTAGCATTTCTGCAGAAATCCTCCCCAGTCAGTCAGAAAGTATTCTGAAGACAACCTTGTACCAAGATCATAACCCTGAGATCAGATTAGACAGGAATGAAGAACAAACATACATTTTACATTCATTTACACTTACATATGCATAGCAGGAACATTAAAAATTCAGCTCCTTATAGCAATATTTATAACTACAAGTAAATATTTTCTCTAAATTCATCTTCAAGCTATCATATTTAGGAAAAATTCCCTTAGGTCTCTAGCTTCAGCTAAAGACATGTGGTTAAATTCTTTTTCCTTGAAATACATTTACTGCTGCTAACAAACCCAGACTTCTCCTCTGCCTCCCTAATCCTGCCCTGACCTTTACTACTCACATACCCAGGTTACACTACTGTGGATGGAAGATGCTGCCTCACCTCCTACTTAAAACTTTTTTACCACTTTCCCCCCACTCTCTTTCATTGTCCGATCGGCTGCCTGTCTCTGTCGGACACGCGTAGGGTGGTCCGCAGACAGCCTGCGATGAACAGATGAGTCTGGACTCTTCTTTTGGTCTTTTTCTCGGGTTGTTTATTTTATCTTATCTAAAAGGTTTTTCTTCTGCCCAGCTGAGATCCGACCAGCAAGGCAGCCACACGCAAACTCCCCGCCCCTGGGGCGGTAGAACATTCTTATACTGATAATTACGTGTATGATATTTACAATTTTTCACCAATTCCCATCACCTTTGTTAAACAGTGCACCTTTAGTATAAGCCAATCTAAAGTGTATACATCACACAGAAGATGGATGACAAGAAGAAGAAGAAGAACCACGAGGTCGGGCCTAAATTCTCCATCTTGTCTCCATTGTACCCCCTTGTACCAAAATCCTAAAACCTATGTTCTAGTCTAAAAAAGTATTTGTTCTTCACCATTTATACCTTAGAAACCTGTGCATCCTCATGTTGAGATAGTATAACTCTCGAAGGATCAAAATCAAGCCACCAGGTACTTTTGGCTACATTCCAGGACTTCTGAGCCCCCCAGGGGCTCTCCCTGGGACTCAGAGCATCTGAGGTGATGCATTGAGTTCCCACATTTCATTACAGATCATTATTTCATACAAACTCCTTCTTTCCTTACATCCTTATATTTCACTGCTCCTTTTCCCAAAACATAATGAAACACTTTCCCACTTTCCTTTTCAATTAATTTGCCTGATAGCCTCAGCAGTCCTGGTGCCGACTGCTGAATCTTCTTTTTCCAGCCCCTCTTTTGTTGCTTCCATCCAGATTTTTCCCAGCTCTACTACTCAGCATAACTTTCTTACTGGACCATATCACTTCCCTGTTTAAATCCTTTCCAAAATCCACTCTTGCTCTTTAAATTCTGGTCTTTTTCTCTACCTCAACCTTAATTTCAGAACTGAATCTCTGTCCTATATGGATGTTTCTGTCACCCACACGTTATCTTTTACACTGTCCTTGACCACAAAACTCTTCCTCAGAATTCCCTATGTCCTCATTTTATTCCAAGCACTTGGAAAGACATTTTCTTTCATATGAAGGCCACACTATTAACTTGTCTTCTCTAAGTAATGAAAAGAATACTCAGGTTACCTGACAAGCACAGCTGAGTTGCCTTTGGAAGGAGGCAACTATGCTAAATTATACCAGCAGAGAAACTGGCTGAAATACAAGTTAACTTCGTCATTTAGAATTTCTTACTGTGCTTTGATTTATTTGTGTCTTATCTTCTGGAGTTTCAGCTGTGAAGGGCAAGAATTGTCTTTATCACTGTACTGAATATCACTGTCACAGCCTCAGCTCTTTCAAGCTGATAAATAATGAGATACTCATGAAATTCCTAGCGGGTGTTTTGTTTTAATACCTCATCTGATTTCAGTGGGAGGTTTACCTGAGTAAGATCTTCCACTAAGCAGAATAATTTCTTGTTCCCCCTACCAGGTAACAAATGCCAGCTTAATACATCAATCCATCATCATGTAGTTATGTGTTATCTGTAGTCAAAAGCCCCAATAAAAAATTCTAATCTCCTTAGAATGATAAAGGAGAAAACTAATGTGAACCTATTGCTAATGAAACTGAATTTCCTAAAAAGCAAGACCCATTTAAACCTTAATAACACAATGGTCCTTCCATCTATCAGTCTGGAAAGTCAGCACCACTTGGTATCACATAATTTATTTTGTTCTAACAAACCTGTTAGTAAAGTGAGCCCTACAGCTGTTGGAGAGAGAACAGTGGAGTGGGAAAACATTATGTCTAGTTCTGCATGGTAAGCACTGTTAGGGCCAGGGGCAGAATTGAAGCTGTTTTTTGGAGCACTGGAGCATGCATTTTGAAGTGCAACCCTCGCTTTTGCCAAGAGGTGAGAGTTTAATTCAGCTGGTTGGACAAAAATAGAGGGATTGCAGAGAGACCTGACTCTTTGTTCTCAGTTCTGCTGTAAGCATTGCCAGGTATGTAAAAGAGGATGATTTAACACATTCTCCTGGTTCTGGCCAGGGCAGGGTTAATTTTTGCAGCAGCCAGGAGGGGGCTTGGCCGGGACCCGGTGGTTATTCTATACCACCTCCTATCGTTTCCCAGGGATGGGGAAAGGGTCGCTTTGGAGTCAGTACTGTGGCAGCAGGGTGGGGTATTGCCAGGGGTGAGCACTCACAGGTGAAACATTTGCCCCTTGTATACTCTGTCATTGGTATTGCTGCTGTTACTGTTCATTTTCTTACTTCATTGCTGTTTCCAGGACATGGTTCTTATCCCAACCTCTAACCTTTACCTCTTGTGCCTCCGATTCCCCTCCACAGGGGAAGGGGAGGGGGAATGTGGGAGTGAGCGAGCAGTGATCTGGAGTGTTTTTGGTGGAAACACTCAGCTGGGGAAGCCATGACTCACATCTTGTTAGGAAATGTAGGAATTAGTTATCTGAAGGAGAGGCATGTCACTTCCCTTTACCATGAATGTCTGTGTGATATGCCAAAGGCTTTTTTAAATTATCTGGTATAATTTCAGGGAAGTAGTGTCGCTGAGTAACACCCCACAGGCCACTCTGAACTGTGACACCAGACAGGATGCTCACAATGGGTCCCAGTTTTCCCTTGTACTAATTATCTTTTTCATTTTCTAAGAGCACCTGGTCTGTTTTATTGTCATGACTCGGTGGTACCTTGTGACATGGACACACAGAAATGTACCTCAAATCTTCTCTCATAACTTATCATGGTGCAGCACTATTCAAGTTATGAGTTAATAGTTCAGAATACTGCTCATGCCTGGCAGAAAAGAGTTTGCCTGAAGGCTAGGTGAAAACATAAATAGGGCTAGCTAAAAAAATAATAAAGAGCTGTTTGCCAAATATGAATGGAATGAACTCTTTTGTGAGCCCTTCTCTTGAGATCCATTCTCTTGCGATCCATGGTACCTATCTGATACTTCCCTTAATAGGCAGGAAGAGGAAAGTCTGCCAAAAGGTAGGTAAAACATCATCACTTCCCCAGATTTCTTCAACTCTTGTAGTAATTTAAATTTTCTCTTTCATCCTGAGTGAGTGCTGAGTTTGCTAACACCAAACTCGCATTTCATTACACCTGTGATAATGTGTCTGTTGGTAATTTGAAGGTTGATTAATTTTTTGTTACCTGTAATTACAGACAGGCCCTCTAAATGTTGCTTTACTGCCAATCTGCTGGTCTAGTCAATAATAATTTAGATATTTCTCTTGTAATTGAAAAAAAAACAGCTGATGGACAGGGAATCTAGCAAATGGCTGGATTTAATACATGTTCTCTCACGGTAGATGATACCAACAAAGAAAGTCCCATGCTCTGCTTGCAATGGCAGGGCTTGTTATGTCAGCTAATTACCATTTGTTGTTAATCAGTTACATTCAACCAGCACATGTAGTCTCCATTGACCTGTAAGAGGGGTGATGGTTGTCTGGCATAGCACACTGCTCCCTTTAATCCCTGGGCTCTTGGCAGAAGACACAGTCTGGTTTCTGATCCTCTCCTGATTCAATCTGAATGGTGATGGAGTGGAAGCTGTAATGCTCAAACAGGGCTTGGGTAACATCTCTCAAAATCTTCTGGCTGTCTGTTGAGTCTGCTGCAGATAGCAAGCAGAAAATAATCAAAACACATACATTTTGATAATACTTTAAAATACTGCATCCTTCTAATATAGACATCGATATCTATTATAGATATTGTATATATCTAGGATAGAAACTTTTAACAACTTTGTTTGAAAAGTGTTTCTTGTCATTTTTATCCTCCTTCCAGGATCCTTCATGTCGGCAAACCTTTGTTCAGTCAAACGTGGCTGGAATATGCAATTTTGGCAAGAGTTAAGCTAAGTTAAATAATCACCACAGAAATTAAGTTTGGCAGGAGACTGGAGGAAAGCAGAAATACTTAATAAAGATTGGTTCATCCAGTCAGGAGTAGCAGCAGTGCCAAGTGATTTGGGTGGCTGATAGACCCTCTGTTTTTGGAAAGTGGGGGCTCCATGGAGGACTTCACCTCTAGATCTGTCCTTGGCCAAACACAGCTGGCTTTTTTTTTTTTTTTCTTAATACATAAAAAGCTGACAGACAGATAAGAAAGTTGACATGAGTAGTGGACAGTTTGTCAACTGGGATAAGAACTACAATTTAAAATAATATTTTAAAAGATGAACTGCTCCTACCTCTAAACTTCATCTATTTTTAAAGATTGTTTTACTTCTGGAGATACATCAGGAATGCATATTGGCCCCGTAAGATTTTCTTGTAGAGATCAACAATTTTCAAGTTTGACAAAACCGTGATAAAAATCTGGTTTGACTCTAATTATTTTAATTTATTTTAAATATCTTGTCATTTAATTCATTGTCCCACAGCCTCTGCAGTTTTCAAGTTTTGGGCTAAGTAGAGGTCCCTGTTATTTTGGGAGGAGGATCTGAGAGTTTTATTTGTTGTTATTGTTGATTTCATTTTTCCAGCAAAATTATGATGATTTTTTTAACAAGCAACAGATATACAGTCATCTTAATCTGAATCAAGAAAGACTGACCTTTACTAGACAGCAGCTGAATAGTTACTCCCTGCTTACAGAAATTTACTGACCTGTGGCAATGTGAGCAGAGAGAGCAGTTTGATTCATTGTCAGAGACCAAAGATGAAGGTCGTGAACAGACGCCACTTTTTCAACTGCTAAAATTCTTGCTTTTACAGCATCATAAGCAAATCCTTTTGATGTTCCTGAAAAGGAAAAATTGATGGAAAACCAATATTTTTAAGGGATAAGAATTGTGATCAATAGAGAAAATGAATCATGAACCTTTATTCACTTAGATGTATCATTTTTATAAAAGTATTCAATGCTTTGGAAAGCCCATCTATTTCAGAGTTCTCTGTGCTATATAATCTTATCCCTTGTTTTGAATTTCTCCATGGAAGGTTGAGACTCATGCATGTTTTAGGGGACAGTCTGAATGTCCAGTTTACATAGGGTAGTGAGCTGTTTAGCCAGATCGTGTCGTAGTTTTGCACCAACATATTTTGTGAGTGCATCTCTGTGCCTACGTGAACAGCAAGAACTCATCATGCTCCCCTTGCATCAGTAAACTGAAACAGCAGCTCCAGCATCCAATTTCTTTTCAGAAAATTCTGGGCAGAATATTCTACTCAGGAGATAGTAGACACTCCCCAGAGAGCTCCCCAGGAGGACAGTGGGCTTGGTGCAGAGGGGAACAAGCAATGCTGACTTTGGCATGCCAGCACTGCTTACAGAAGCTGGGAGTCACTGCTTTAAGAAAGAGACTCCTGACTGTCAGGGGCTGCTCCCCCTTCCTGGTAGTTTGATTTTTTCCCCCTGGTGACCAAGAGATCTGCTATTTTGGCAACCAAAATACAGTCAGTTGCCATGCTCTTGCCTAAGTACACTTCTACATGGAAGTATCTCTATCTCACAATCACTGAAAGCAAACCAACGCTCAAATGAAACTACTGTGACAGTATTTCATACCAGACATTTAATTTTTTTTAACAGGTATTTTATTTCTTGAAACAGCAGTAGGTGCAAGTGAAAGAGAGACAGAAATAGCCATGCAGGAAGTCACACTGAGTACCCATTCAAAACTTGCACTTTTAGAGCTATTTTTCCCTTTAATACTCATGTCTTCGCATCTGAGAAAGAGGCTGCATTATATTATTCAATGTGAGTAAGGCAAAAACATGCATCTGTGACTGCTCAAGTCATTTGGCCTTGCAAATCCAATATTCAGGCCCATAGCTGACAGGATTAAATATTGCTAAGCCTGGCTCTTCTTGCTGCTGCCGTGCTGAGAATTGTCTATTCTCATGCACTGGAATGCAACTGGAAAGCTCCAACAGCTTGCTTTTCTAGACTCACGTAACTAAAAATCTTTTAAATTTCTGTCTTTTGCACTCAGCCTATTTTACAGACACAGTTCAAAGCACAGTCAAAGCACTTTTTCGTGGCAAAGTCTTATATTTCACACGGGTAAAGGAAATACACAATGAACAAGGTGAGTAGGCATATCATATGCCAAAGGAGTGATAGAAAGAAATGCTACACATATGGCAAACAAAATCAACTCAGAGCTCATTAGCAAAATACCAGTACAAAGTTTTTTACAAAAACTGGCATATGTGTAAACCTAATGTAATTATAGAAAACAATTTTGATTGAAATTAGAAGTCAGTTTAAAGTATGATCAGAATCATGAGAATATCAGAAATTGATACAGAAATGTGCTATTATACTTTCTTTCAACATATATAAGCATTATGGAGAAAGCAACAGAAAAAATCAAAATGAAAATGTATTGATTCTGGAATTAGGTCCTACCTTCCATTAGCGTAGTTAAAATATCCCTTAAAATCGTGATGGTAGTTGCCAAAACAAAGATGGAAAACACAAATGTGCAGATTGGGTCGGCTATTTTGTACTGTGGCTAGAAAAATATGAACACCACTTTGTTAATTTCCTTATTGTTGGTTATTGTAATTTTTAATTAGTTAGCATGAAAGAATAATAAATTCCATTCATCTAGTACGGAACGAGTGCTTGCCTCGTTTGCCAGTTAGGGAGGCTCGGCACAGGGAATGAAGGTGCTACAGATAAGGAAAGGGATAGACACCAAAGTATTCAGTTGAAACAGCAAGAAGCAAGGGTTACACTCTCAACAGTTATTTCAGTTCCCAAGAATAATTCTCTTTAATACAATTACAGTGTGTATGATTAAGACAGAGGAAATATTTACATAGTACCTACTGTCACAACGCTGTGAAAATAGCACTTATCCTTGATTGCAAGGCAGGCATATGAACTGATAAAACCAACCTTAAAAAAGATGATAAGTGCACTAATTAGCACACTAATACTCTGGAATAGATCTCCAATGGTATGCACAAAGGCTGCCTGCAGGCTGGCATTGCTCAGAGGGGCTGACACGCGTTCCCTGGCTTGTGCCCCATGGCTGTGCCCGTGGCCTGTCTGGTGCAGAATCAGGCTTAGTCTGCAAGAGATGGAAAGCTGCAAATATCAGAGGATACACTGCATCTCTGAAAGCTGTGAGGTCATACACATCACCACCCCTGCCACTTCTGAATGCTGAACAGTAAAATCTGACACATTAAGTAGGAATGCAGAGGTGGCTGAGCAGAGGATTCCTAGGTTTTCAGTGATTTGCATAATCAAGAAAGTCTGTGAATGGGGTAATTAATGAGGCCTCATTTTCTATAGAGTTCTTGAATATTCTGACATCTAATAAAAAGTGAGATGGAGAATAATCTGGGGTTTGTAGATTCATAATTTTCCTTCCCTGTGTGTCAGCTAACAGAAAGGGGGAGAGGAACTGCGACTTTCAATGAGAAGCAGGAGCTCTCTTTTTCACCCCTTTCCATATCCTCCTGGAGCTCATAAACACTTAATATTTTTGAGGCCATTATCTCTCTATAGTTTTTTAAATTGAAGTATAGCAGCAGGTCCAAGGTTCAAATGTCATATGAGAGGAGAACAAAATAACTTACAGGACGTTGGTGAGCACAGCACAAGCAGAGGTAATGAGCATCACTGTAGCATCAATATCGTAATCCGGGTGCAGCAGCCTCATGCAAGCCAAATATGTCAACACACCAGTCACCATCCAAACTATTAGCATAGACATCAAAGCTCCCAGAATTTCTAGGAATGAAAAAAAACCTGATTTTAACAGTCAGAATAGGAATGCAAAAAATTTTAAGAGGTTGATGATAATGGTTCCAGATGTATGAGCTTTATAGCCAGGAGAGTTGCTTCTTGTATGCTGGCAGTCTTAAAGCTCACAAAGAATGGGCCAACCTCCTTTCTGATCATAGTAAATCCAGAGGCCATCCAGGGTAGCCTTGTGCATGTGGTAGCCTAACCCTGTTCTACCTGCTCCTACTTTTCAGGATAATCCAGTGCTGGGTTCATGCAACATTCTAAGAAACTGGAGATATGTGAAAGATCATTTGGGGAGTTCTGGGAGAAACAAAAGTTTTCCTGGCCCTGACTGTGGTGTGAAACCCATGAAGACCAGCCCTCCTCTCTCAACAACATTATCTTCATCACAGGAGCAGAGGTTTGAAGGAAGGAGAAAGGCACAGCCTTCCCTGTTTCTGCACACCTCTCACCACTTCACATTTCAGAAAGACAGTGGCAGCTCCCAACGAGGTCCTGTCAGCAAAACTTATCCTGGAACTCATTCTGCCAATGCCACAAAGTCATTTTTGTGCCACCAGCTGTGATGAGAACAAAAGAAGTTATTTTTTCCCCAGGGTAGCAAAATTTAATTTTGTCTCTATTGGCTCTGAGTTGGGCTCAAATAAATCCAGTCCCCAAGGCCAGCTTTTATTGCACTGTTGTAGGAGAGGTCCAGGGAAGTGCATATGAACGTGCAGCATGCTTTTAATAGGATATGGGACTAGTAATTGCCATGTGACTTGAATGGGTAAATGAGCACAACTGAGACAATATCAAAGAAAATGCAAGCTCACAGTAAAGTGAAAGGCAGTAGACAGCCAGAAAGCATTTGCACAGACCTCCACTGACAATCCATTAAAACAGCTTATGATTTTTTATATCATTTTATGGGGATCCCCTCTTTTGCAGGCTGCAAAAGCTTATCAAAGAACTGTTTTGCCTAAAACTGGAAAAGAATAAATCAAAGTGCACCAACAGGGGAATCTAGTTTGCTTAGAAGTAGATAGAAGCAAACATATATCCTACAATATTTTTCCTCAAATTGCAGGTTGAACCTCTGCAAACTTGGCCCAGCTGAAGGTGTTGATGGCTGTGCCATCAATGGCATGAAAGCAGCCAAGAGCTCTTGTGAACACATGTGTGGATTTATGCATATCTTCCAAGACAGAACATGTTAGTGGCCATCTTTACATATTAATTTTCAATGGAGTATCTTGGCAAAAGTTTAGTTAAGCTTGCAGATCAGTTCAGCAGCACTAAATACTTCACTCAAGATATTCTCAGTTACTTTTTTTTCAGAACTACTAGCACTAACAGAGCACAGCAAACAATAGTGTAGGATTGTGTGGGAATCTCTGAGTACAGCTGAGGAAAATTAAGGTGCAATAGAGGTTCCGTATCTGAAAATAGTTGTCTCACACTATCAGTCTTATTCAATATTGTGTTTCTGTGTTTGTGAAAGTAGCTGCACTGCTTTGGCATGGAGGGCAGGAGGCATTCAGATGGCTAAACCTGAGCACAGCCATAAAGAGTCTTTTCATGACAATATCTGTCAGTCTGAGAGAAGCAGTGAAGAAACATCTTCCAGTGTCATGGAGGGCTGCACCTGCAAGACCTTGGTAGTCAGTGAAGAGTGACTTTGCCACCTGACTGCCCTCAGCTACTCTATTAAGGTGCCCACCTGCATATTAAACTGAGAGTATAGCTGGGAAAATAAGCAAGAAACAGGATAACAATCACGGAATGCAATTAAATAGCTTCTAAGATTTGATGCAAGGCTCTTTTTGCTACCAGGATAAAAAGGGCAATAAAGGATTGGTTTTGAAGTTCTGCACTGCAATGACAAAATAAAAATAATTTAGCTCAGACTGAGGATGAAGTTACATTAAGTGGCTGAACCTGCCCACATCAGCAAGAGAGGTCTCTCTTTCACTTTTTTCCCCCCCCAGGATAAGAGATAATAAATATGAAAATAATGGTTGATCAAGAGATGTTAAGTAGTAGTTTACTAAGGCTGCAAAATTCTGCTGTGTGTTGTCTACATAATGCCAACCATGCTTGGGCCATACTGAACCTCCCACTCACCCAGCAGCCTCTTTCCAACAGAGCTGGTAGAATACACTTAGGGAGCTACAGAAGGCAGGATGAGTATGGCATATGCCTTTCCTGGTACCCTCTGCAGCTACAACCAGCCTTGGTCTACAGACATCTGAGTCAGAAGCTGTTTCTGGACTTTGCTACTGAACATCCTTGAAGCATTTATCATCTGAGTCCTTGGTTCTGGTGCACAGGTGTCTGGAGTCATTTGAGGTACACTAACACCTCATGAGTAGCTTGACACAAGGAGTATAATTGACCCACAGACTTGCAGAGTGGCAACTGGATTTCAAATGGCACAAATCATTTACATATAAGTAACAAAACTGAACCCTGAGACATCCAATGTGAGACTGACTTTCAGACACAGACAACTAAATTGCCTACCTGTAGGCATTACCTAAGTGTCTAAACTCCCTCTGTGGACAGTGGACATCAAATTAATGGGGATTGACACAGTTCCCTTCCTCACTGGCTGACAGGGAACACTTACTGTTTTTTTAGCTATGAGTGTCTGACCACATTTGACAGGCCCTTATTTTGTGCTTGGCACCTTGTGCAGGTTCCTACAGGTCTTGTGAACAGCTGCCATTCCCATGCATAAGCCTATGACATCCTAGGGATGTAACACTGGACTTCCATGCTTAGGAGGCTGAATGGAGATTCAGGATTTCTGTTGAATATATCAGAGATTTGGACCCTGTGCTTAAAGGTGCTCATGTGCATGTAGGCATTGATATTTAGGTGTCTAAATCTTGAACAGACTCATACTTCCAGAAAATAATTCTCATGGTTAGTATTTTGCCAGTGTCTTGCCTTTTGTAAAAACATTTGTCAGGCTTGATTGTCAGGCTTTTGGTATTAGGTATCATCTGTAAAATGGCTGTTTTAGGTTGAGGACAGAGTACTTTAAAAACCTGTTTGCATCTGATAAAAACCAACAGTGATAAAGAGATATGAGAGAATCTAGAAAAGAGTAAATGTTAAAGGATCTCACTTTTCTACAAATTAAGTAAAATTATGGACTTTTGAAAATAATTTAATAATTTGCTTTAGAAATTGAGCAAACCTAATTTAAAAATTATGTTATTGTTGCTTTTATAGAAACTTGTTTCATATCAAGTTGAGAGCTCAGTCCTCCCCACACTCAAGTCACTGAGAGAAATTGCTGTTATTTCAACCAATGTTAGCACCAGCCCAAAACTATGGTAAATAATGAACTGAAAGACATGCTTTTAGATAAGAGGTGACTCTTTACTTCTTTGAAATTCACTGTTTTACTGTGTTTTGTGTCCTGAGAGCTGTGGGAGCATTAGTGCACTGTCTCTAAATGCCTGCAGACCTGTGCTGGACATCAGCTTGCTCTCCAGCCCCTGGCCATGACACCTTCCTTTTCCCATTCCACATGTTCGTAATACGCCACGTTTGCTACCTGCTCGGTGCCACCCAAAGGTGAACTGCTTGGTAGGAGGTTTGGAGGCCAGCCACAGCGAGAAGAGGCTGACCAGGAAGCTTGCCAGGTCCAGCAGGATGTGCGCGGCGTCGCTGACCACCGCCAGGCTCCCGGCCATCTGCCCGCCTGTGTGGAACACCCTCTGCGTCACGGCTCTGCTCGGAAGCTCGAGCCAGCCAGACCAAACTCAAGACCTGTTGTTGCTGAGAATCAAAGGGAACACTCAATTTTCAGTCACCATACACAAGACCCAAACCTCTTCAAAGATATTTCATTTTGTACCTCATTCGTGCAGTGAAAGGGATGAATTAACAGAAATGCATAAACCAAATTTTTTAGTTAGAGAGAGACCTAAGAACAATAAGAGTTGTGATACATTAGTTCTGTATTTACATTACTACAGTACTGTTTAACTATTTTAATATCAGATTTTTTTTCTGAAAAGCCATATTAGGAATCACATTTCCAGTATCCTCCCACTATCTTTTCACAGAACACTGATATTTTTATGTATGTGCAACAGCTCAGAGACCTAGATTTTGGGATTAATTTCCTATTTGTTACAGGAAAATATGCATATTCTTCCTGCTGCCTGACTGTTTATTTGTCACAGCAACACTAAAACAGGAATACATGGAAAGATTCCAGTAGAAGAACTGTGATAAGCAATCAACTATTTTAGTGAGGGCATAGAGAAAAATGTTCTGTTCTCAAGACCAATCTATCATTTTGAATCTGTAATGCAAGACTTAACTTTCCTGCTAGAGCTCAAAAAATGTGGCTGAATATCATTTTACTCTGTGGGGGTTTGGATTTATGTGGATTCTGAAGGAAAAAAAAAACCTAATTAAAGTAATTTTTGGTTATTTTAATTCACATTTCTTTTACTCAGTAAGCCAAAAGAATGGTAAACCAGATGTTATAATAATACCATTATTTTGCCAAATTCTTCTAGCCATATCTCAGGGCTAAAGGCAAATCCAAATAAACTAAAAGTTTGCCTTAAACTGCCCCAGCTCCTGGTGGATGCAGAAGACAAGGATCCCAGGCAGGACACTGTCCTTCTAACATATTACAGCAGGGGAATCTTTTCATCAAAGCACAAATGTAGAAAAATAGATGTGAAATAATAGAGCCAAACCACCTAGTTTCTGCACTTGGCAATGCATTTCTATTCTTCAGTCATTTAATTAATTTCAGCTCACTCATTTCTCCTGACCACAACCTGTATGAGAATTAATGAATCCTGAAAAACATCATAAAATGCCTCATTCAAATCTTTGGCAGCATACCACTGCCAAAAGGACATGTAGCTATATCTCTTGTTTCCTTATAGTTGGAGCAATTTCGTGCCAGCAGGATGGACTGTCTGTTTAATTTCCTCCTGTATGCATATTTTAGATTAGAAATCTAACACCATAAGTTTTCTCAGTGCAGAATTTTGCTCAAAGTTACTTCATAAAAGGAAGAGAGCACGGCTGCAGAATTTGGGGGCATCTCATTCCTTGTGGTAAAATGAAAAATTCATCAGAACAAGTATTTCCCAGCACATGCTCAAGTGTAAATGCACAGATACTTTTTGGTCATGGCGCACCTCTCAGACTGTCACTGTTTTCAGGGTAACTGTATCTCAAGAGGGAGGCAGTTCTGCTTAGCAGGGGGAAGAAGGCTTGTCTGGCAGTGCCCAGATGTTAATAACCCAAGCATCAGGTATTTTTCAGCAAACAGACATGTAGATCACAAGCTGTGGGCAAAACCCTATTGCATTTTATATACTCTATTTCCATGTTCTGTGGGACAGCACCTCTAAAGCTTGCTACTAGACTGCTGTCTTCGAAAAATGTTTGCAAATTATTATTTTATGTATTGCTGGCATAACTAATGCCTTGGGTGAGTTTCAGAGATCTCAGTCTGCTTAACTTAGCAACTTGTCTCACTGATCAAGCTTTTATGTCCTGCTCTGACATGAGACCACATGCAATGCTTGTCTTTCTTTCTACTGCCCAAGTGGAAGTGCTTTGAAATCCATTTGGTCCTTAACCACCAAAAATCACTGGAATCTGGGCTCCACACTGGGTAGTATTGGTCTGACTGATACCTCCAGATCAATGGAGATTGTGATGGATCTGCCTTAGAAGAACAGAAAGTAATTGTTTTTCAAAGAGAGTTGGTGGTATATCACGCTCAACCAGTAGTGCCCTGTTTGGGAAAGCAGCAATGGCCAGCACAGATGGTTTGAGAAAAAATATAATGAAAAGATCTAGGCATTCAAAGAAGCACAACTTTTCAACCTCTCTGAGAGTGATGCAGCTTTGTTTCTTCTAATTAGCAGAATAATGCCCACGGAAGCTGTTTGCCTTCAGAGGGCAAGGAAGGGAGGGGAAGATAATCTTTATCTTCAGGAGTAAAATAAGTGTCAAAGTTATAGGCTTTTACAGCTTTTTATCAATACTCCCAACAAGTGGCCTTTAAGACTTACCATTCCCTATAATGGATGTTTATAGATTTATAGACCACAAGCAGTAAAAGTTGTCAGTCACTCAATGGTCAATCATCAGGCACAGCAGTCTTGCCTAATGATTAAAAATATTAAATGTATAGTTCATAATTACAAAAATCTCCACAGAGAGCTGTCTGTAACTGCAGTTAATAACTGGTTTGTCAAAGTTTAATGGTCTGAAGCAAAACGGTCTTCAAGCCTGTTACTTAAGCTGTCACTGCAAAAAAGCTGCATGATTCATTAAGCAAAACTAAACATTTAGTTAACATATCATCTGTCCTTCCAATTACCCTCTAGCACAGCCACATTCACCAAACTTAAGCCTACTGATTATATGGTTTTGTTAATAATGCATTACTTCTGGCACTGGAAATTACTGCATGGGGATTAGCAGCACGCTCTGGTTTTCTTGGGGGAAATGCACATGACCTACAAACAACAGGGCTCCGTGCAGAGGGAGCACGTGGGAGGGAAGAGCTGGAGATGTCCCTGCTGGGTTTGGCAGGAGAAGGAGAGGAGAAGGCAGAAATGTGGCATGTCTTTCAGTGCCTCCACTTCTCACTTGCAGGGAAGACAAAGCCTTTCTGTTTCATTTTCATGGGGCTCCAGAGATGTCTGAGCTGGGAAAATATGGGTTTCAGAAGCCTTCCTGGCTGATTTTTGTTACATCGGCTGGAACACATATGGCAAAAGTCTGTGGGATTCCCCACGCCTTCCCTTACCTCAGCTCACTGCAGAGAAGGGCAAATTAAAGAGCCAGGAACTATCAGGTGGATATAAATATCACAGAATCCATGGAGAGAGCAGAGCAGTGAGACAGAATGAAAGCCAATACTCTATGAGCAAGCCAAATACTTATATTGGATGTTGTAGGGTGGGTCCAGTAGTGAAAGCTAATTAGGTAGGGGAATAATCTTCCATTGATCCAGAGACACACCAGCAGGCCAATTTAAAAGATAAATGTGCCCTGATATAAATACATTGACTTAGCTGTAGAAAAACAGATGGTGAATCTGGCCCTGGATTTCCCTGGATTTTGAAAAGACTCTTGCATTTATTTTTCAGATCCTACTGCTAGCAGCCTCTATCAGTGCTGAGGTCTCATTGGCCTGGATAAATATGTATAATCTTTTAAAAAGAATGTAACCCAATTTATTAGAAACATATTGTAATGCTAAGACATGCATCAGTCAAGTTTAACGACCTGGAAGAACAGTTCAGACCATTAACTGATCTTTGTATTCCTAGCCAGATGCAATCCTTGAATGAATATATGAAAATAGTTTGACAATTTCACTTAAAACCTCTCCTCACCCCAATTCTTTCAATGACCAGGGAGTTATTTAATGCCAGGTGGGTTCCCCCTGTCAGCATGGTCCCTGCAGTCAGAGTGCACTCTGAAGGCAAGGATGTGGCTGTGCTGGGCACCAGACTGGGCTCTTTGTGAACACACATACTTCCCTGTTATCTCAGCAATCATGAAGAAGGTGCAAATTACTGATGCTGCACAGAGCTTCCTCCTGGCTTGATGCTGCTCCCTCTTTCTGTTCTCATAGGCCTGTGAGTAGCTGTGGCAGTGATATGCTGGATTAGCTCCTGTAACTTCTGCTTCCTGCTGCTGCCTCTCTTCATTTGAATTCCTCTGAAGCCAGCTCATCCTTTGGGATAGAAAGAAATGGAAGGTTAAAAAGGAAAAACCCTGGTTATTGAGGCATCTGGCCCTACAGCCCCAGAAACTATGTAATTAATGCTTTCAAAGGATAAAAGCAGCATTGGAAACAGCAGAGCAGGTCATAGAAGAGGCTTGCTCGCACAAGCAAGGCTCTGTGGGAGGGAGCTGCACATGAAATGAGTGTTCTGGCTGTGTTTCCCAGCTCTCCTACATCATTTAGCAGTTTATGAAGCACAGGGTGGCTTTCTTAGGCTGTGTATCTCATGCACACCACATGACTTTAAAAAAAATGTACCTCATGCAAATAGCTACCAAGTTCAGCATAACATGGAGAAAATTCTACTAAAAAAATTCAGTATTTTATTCCCAACAGCTTTGTCAGGAAGACTAGTCAAAAAAACACCCCAAACTTCTTTTTCTTAAATATAATCGGCTAAAGATATTTCTCTCCTCTCATTGCACACAGAAGTATTTTATCTCAAATTTCCACATATGTACAAAATCTACCAATATTTCAGAAGAGCCTGAGCATAGAAAATATTAGCTAAAAAATCTCAAAGGTATTAAAAAAATCAAAGAAACCAATTCTCCACAGTACATATAACCCATAGTACATGTAGAACCCTTTGTGCCGCTGAGTTCATGGTAAGGTGAGAAGCCCAGAAGAAGTGGCTCTTTGAGCATTGCTCTATCACAAAGTGATTTTTCAGCCAAGTCTGCTCTGCCACAAAACCTCAGTATTGTGCCTCTCAGTGTTCCTGCACAGGAAATACAGGGTGGATGTAGAGAGGTCTGGGGCCAAGCTCATTGCACAGCAACTGTGGAAGCTCCTGGATGCCCACGATGTTTGGTGCTCTCAGTAGAGCAAACACCAGATTCCCCTTGGGAGGCCCCAAGTTTTTCTGAGCAAGCATGTTCCCTTCTCCTTATCTCTCAACAGAAAAGAGCCCAAATTGCAAAAAATCCCCTCTAAACCCCCTCCCAGGGGGACTTAAAACCATTCTGTCTCTCCCAATTCAGCACTTGTTGCCAGAGCTACTCCTAATGTGATGAGCGCACTGAGCCTGGCACCAGAAGAGGAATTCTGCCAAGGTGCACATGCACACAGCCATATAACCACGTGTTGCAGCTGTTTGAGGTCTGTGTGTGCAGAGGCTACCCAGGAGCACAGCAAACTCCACTGCTTTTTTTCCAAGTCTGAAATTAGCCTGAGGGTGTGATGGGGGACTGGGTTTAGTTGCCCCACTAACAACAGTGGCTTTTCCCCATTTTGACTTCAGACTTTCCTCTGGGACTAGGAAGAATTGTTTCTTCAGCTGAAGGAAACCTGTGCTCCAGAAAGTAACATGAATCCTGGTGACTTTCTGTAGTGTTTCTGCACTGTTTATAGAAGTGTCAAGATGCCTAAAATCTCACTGGAAAGAAATCAGCTGGTGGCTGCCAATCTGCAGTTGTCAATGTCCAGAAAAAAAATTGTACTGAAATCACAAGCTTCTTCCAGCTGCTTTTTTTGGGTGGCCTGAGGGGGCTGCAGCTGCTCAGGAGGTTTGAAGTCCTGCCAGATGCCCCACACTGGTGGGCAAGAGGCAAAGGCACCTGCAGAGCTGCTGTCTTGGCCTTTTATGTTCATCAACATCACAGAGGTACTGGCGAAAGAAGAGCTGACCCACCTTGGCAGCCAAGCCCTGCAAGTGTAGATAATCAATGTGGATTTGGTTCTGTAAATATTGAGATGTTCCAAGGGTGCAACATTCCCCTGAGTCAGCCTGATTCCCAGCCAGGTTACCATGTGGTCTCTGTTTGCTCAGTGGAGGTGGCTGATTCCCCCTGTACATGAGGAGCCTGTGTGAAAGAGCAACTGGTCAGATTTAATGTCTGATGCTTGGAGACAGTGAGTTTTCTTAGTCCTTTTGTCAGCATTTTCCTTTATTTTCCTCACATCAACAAAAAAATAGGAGTTGGACTGTCTAGAGAATGGGCTGCCCATCTGGCAGCTGGGGTCCCCACCAGCCAGTCCTTCTCCAGTCCTTTAGTTTTACATTTATCGGGTTCCTTATGTGCACTGTGTCATTTTTGTACAATATTTTACTGATGAATTAGACACAGAAGGTACCACAAATTAATTCCTTCCAGATGGCTGAATAAAATGCTGTAGTTCTCTCACTCTCCCCTGGAGATCAGGGCAGGCAAGATTTTCTTTCTCATGATCTCTCTCTGGAGTTAACTTCCAATGCTTTTCTATCGTTTGCATGTAAAATTAATTTCCCCTTACCTCAATTTTCATCAGCTGGCATTGAACATTAAAATCATCTTAATGACATGAGTCACGATCAGCTCAACAGCCTCTCAGGCAGGAATGCCAAAATTACTGCTGCATATTCTGAGCCACCAAGTCCTTTTCTTGTTGTTAACAAAATAGGTCGCTCTGTGATATCACTCTCTTTTGTTTTTTGTCTTTGAGTCTCTCTGTCAGCTAACAAAGCCTCAGGGCATCACTGAGGGGCAGGAGAGCTCTGTCCTCAGGTCTTGCTGGACAGATGCAAAAGCAAACAGAGACAGTATAAACCCACAAATGTCACATTTTTCTGTCTAAAGGGTACCTAAATAAAAGTGCCTCAGTTGCCAGAGGTGGTGAGCATTCACTGCTCCCTTTGAACGTGCAGAACAGCATCTGGCCTGATGAGCTGGGAAAACTCCTGCCAGCTCCTGTACGTAACCAGTATTTTTCTCTTTCAAAAGCTGCCTGCCACTAATTAAAAGAATCTAAGAATCTAAGAGGCAGTTTTATAAAAGCTTAAGGTGCAAAGATCAGCTCTGTTAGACCAGAAACTCCTTCACAGTGTTTTAGAGCAAGATGTAGCCTTTGAGCTTCAGGTCTCTGTGCCAGCTTATTGCAGAGTCACAGATTAAAAAATAATCTTTTCTCCATTTCAAATTCTCTTTTCTTTGTAAAAAAGATAGTCAGGGGAATGCCATTGAAAGGCTCCTACCGAGTCATGCCTGGAAGGGGGAAGCAGAAAATATTAATACATATTGCAGATTTCACACAAATCATTAGCAATAGCTTTTTATTACAACTTCCTTTCTGTTTATTTTCACTTGATCTGCTGGGTGCCTTGATCTACAGGCTTGTGGGAATAATTGCTATCCTCCTAGACCATTATGAGTTCCCCAGTCACAAGAGGAAAATGTGGAATTACTGTGCTTTCCACAGGAGATCATCTCCTTCATGAGGGAAAATAGTAATTTTCTGGTGCCTGAAAGGATAATGAAACTACCTTCAGAGAAAAATTTATCAAAGCCATTGCCACCTCCCTTATGCTGGCACCATTCCGATTTCAATTGATGTACCAATCTTGAATATTTTCAAGGAATTTAAGACCCTGTTAATAACCTGGCTTCCAGTTTCTCCTTTTCCTTACTGTGGGTACAAAATGAAGGCAAATATTTACATGTTTGCATACATTTAGATGTCTAGTAGATAGGAATTCATGCCTTAGTTATCTTATGTGCCTCATTTTGAGGGCCTGGTCCTGTATGCCTAAAGGTATTGTCAGGAGTTTTCCTTCTACAAAACACTATAACAATAGCTGCCTGGAGACAGACCAGAGGTGCATGTAGCCAAGCATTCAAATTCTGTCATGAGCATGAAGGAATACATAAGGTCAAAGTACCAAAGAGGAACATTCCCAGAGAGTTACTGCTCCCCAGTTCTGAACCAGAGCTCCTGTCCAACATCTCTTTACAGATCATTATTCCACAAACCCAGCTGACTTGAAAGTACTGAGTTCCACAATTTAATTACGATGTGTGTAAAAATAATGTGTCTTTTGTCACTCTGGAGCTGTCTGCCTGCTAATTTAATTAGTTCTAATACTGTTAGAAATGACTGACTATTCCCTGTTTACCTCACATCATTCATGATTTTATGTATCATTGTTATATGTCTGAACCATCAATTTTCTGAGCTGATGCCCTAGCTATTTAATTTCTGTTTCATATAACTTACTACCTTGGTTCTAATTTTCTTTCTGAGATGAAGTGGGCAAAACTGAATTGGGCATAATGGAGATGGGCATATGTCTTCCCATGTGTGGGAAGACACAGCCCATTCTGCAGGGTCCTAGTGTCATCTGCAGGGGGGCAAAGCCAATGGGTTTGAGTTTGCTGAGTCTGCTAATTTACTGTGTGCTACTGGGCCAGCTGGCAAGCCAGTGCAAAGGAGACAACCACAGGGCCCTCAGCTAAAACAGTCCAGGGATCACAAGAAACACCTATCATCCTCCTGAGCATTGATTCTGTAAAGGATAAGGAGTGGTAGAAAGCCTATATTTGATGAGGACTCTTTGATCTCGTAAGAGTTTTCATATCACCTGCAGGAAAGGAGAAAAAGAACAAAATATTTCTTATGTGCTTGCTATAGAAAATCACCTGAATAAATCATCTCCCAGACTGACTTCAAACTTTTTGCTTGCTGGTATGAGCCTGGCAGACAGGAGCCAATTTGGAGTCTAAGGCCTATAAACAGGAATATCTGCCCTATGTTTAAAACTTTTGCATGAAGACAATCCCTAACATTTCCACACAACTTTCCTGCTATCAGCATTGCCCACCCCTGGGTTTTTCCTTGCCTTGTTTCTTGTCTCAGAGACAGAATAAAAACCAAAACTTTGAGATTTAAAGCCTTGAGTTTTACTTGTGTGATGGTATTCAAAATCCCAATATAAAGGCAGATAAAGAACATAATAGGAAATCCATGCTGGATCAACCCAAAATCTAGCTCATAGCATAGCTGGCACAATCAGATGCAAATCCATTGATTTGTGAAGTGGGATATTGAATATTTCTGGTCAATATTACAGTGATCTGTTGCCAGCAAGAAATAAAAATACTCTTGCCTGTCTTCATTCACGGAAACTTGAGGAATTTGGTCAAGCCATTACCTATACCATGATAACTGGTTATCTAGATCACTATATAGGTGATAACAAATAGAAAAAGAATAGAATATAAATAATTAGTGATTAGAAGAACTTATTCTCTTTTAATACCACCATTGACTGTTAAAAGACCATACAAAACTATCTCAGAGACATAGTTCACACCTAATTTAAAGACAGATGATGTATGACTTACTGACAACACATTTTGCATGAAGCAGGAGGTTCTGAGTGCTCAGCTTCAGACCCTGTAACCATTGTGGTTCATAACCTTGTCACTGCAGGTTCCCATCTGGGTAATGATTAGCATTGACTCCATGATTTTCAGAAGGTTGATCAATCACTTTATTATACTACACTTATTAAGAAACCCATTGCCCTTACCGACAGTCACGATACAAGTGGACCCAACTGGTTCTTCAATCCAAACACCATCACCATGGGCCAATTAAGAAATCACCCTTTGGAAAACAAATCTCCATAATAACACATTCCACATGCTCACAACAACAGGTGCAGCAAGTGAAGATAAGAATTGTTTATCATTCTTTTCTCTGATCTTCTCACAGCCTTCCCCAGGACAATGCCTGGGAAAGTTGTGCATTGCTCTCTGTGGCCAGAGAGCTGCTGCCACATAACCTTCCTCAAGTCTGGTGGGAAGTGGTGTCCTGTCCCAAGACCCATCCTCTGCAATGCCTTCCTCTGTTACCTGGAGGAGGAGGAGTAGGGCTCCCTGATCACGTTGGCAGATGATGCCAGCCTGGAGGTGCAGCTGATAGATTGGAGGGCAAGGCTGCCATAAGGAGACTGGAGGAAGAGCTCAACTGGAGCTGTCTAATTTCACAAGAACAAATATAAAGTCCTGCACCTGGGACAGACAGATTTGTGAGACCATATCTGCAATATCGTGTCCAGCTTTGGGGTCCTTAGCACAGGAAGGATCAGTAAATCAGTGCAGGTTCAGCAGAGGGTGACCAGGATGATTAAAGGCTGGAGCACTTCTGGGGGGACTGGGCTTTTTGTGAGCACCTAGATACAACCTGCCAATATTCTTGAGGAAGCTATTGAGAAGATGGAGCTTTATTGCTCTGTATGGAGGAAGGATGAGGTCATTGGTCATAAATTGAAACAAGTTCTGATTGAATATAAGGGGGGGGAAAAAAGATTGTGAAATTAATTCCCTGTTGAAGCAGATTGCCCAGAAAAGCTGTGGAATTTCTACCCTGAGAGATTTTTTTTCAATACTAGACTGGAGACAGCCCTGAGCAACATTATTCAATCTCTTGGTTGGACCAGAGACATTCTTAAGGTCCCTCCCAATGTGAATTGTACTATAAATGTACAACTGATCTGACTTTCAAAGGGCTCAGTTGAAGCCCACCCCCTTTTAAACATTTCAAGTTTGACACGGGAAGCATGTCAAAATTAATGCATCCAAACCATCTACTGACTACAGACAGGTCTTGCATGTGCAAAACACTCTCCTCCACAGCCCTGAGTGCAGGGAAAGGGGTCAGCTTTCAGGCTTCATACTCACATGGTCAAGATAAAACTATATTGATAAAACTATATAATGGTGGCATTTATTAGAAAGAAAGAGGCTGGGGGATGGCAAGGAAATAGGCAATCTGTGTGCAAAATAAATTCTGTTGAAAGCATTAGAGCTGCTCATTAAGGCTACACATGGGGGACAGGAAAATGTGATAATTTACACCAAAGGCTGAGATGAGCCTATTGCTACTATTGGCTTAAGGCAGCTGCTCTGTGAGCCCAGGCCCAGAGGGCTGCATCCCCCCATGGGCTGGCTGTGCCTCATGGGCAGGCACCCTGGGTCACTGGGCTGGCACCCCAAGCTGCTGGGTGCAAGGGGAAGCAGGGCAAGGGCTTCCCCTGTGCTGCCAGCTCTTTCCAACAGGAGGGAGACTCTGGCTCTCAGCCCCCATTTCTGGTTATTTCTGGAGCAGAGTAATTAAATTGTGCAGTTAATCAAATTTCATCTGGCAGAAAAAGCAAAAGGGAGATGCAGCACAGAAGCCACATGGCTGGATGACAAGTTCTCTTCATTTTGGAGAGCTGTGCTACCACCTCCATCATTCAGTCACCTCAGAACTCTACCACAGTAGAGTCCTCCAGGGACCAGCCCTCCAACTCAGGGGCTATTGCATGTAGCTGCAGCATTCAACAATTGCAATTGTTGCAGCAATTCACCCCAACTCATTTCAATCCTAAATTAAGAAATAATTATCAGAAAGAAATTGACTCCAGAAGGTGTGTCAGCTCTCAGATGGGAGGATCAGCTGCCAGGGATTCTTGCCCCCAGTGTGCATCCTACCCTTCTGCTTAGCAGGGATATTCCCCATTACCAGTGATCCAGGGGAAAAAATGCTTCCTCACAAGGCAGCCTAACAACTGTCCCTGTCTCAGGGGACCATATAATGGGTTTGCCCAGAGTTGTCCTTTGTGTCCAGAGGTTGCAAGGGGCCAAAGAACCTCAAGCACTGAAGCTGTGCACACAAAATTGCAAACTTTCAAAAAAACACTGAGTGTCTTCAATAACTAAAATGTACTGCAGAATCATATGGGATCTTTTTGAAATATAAATATTACCACAGAAGTCACTTTGGACAGTGCCATCTATATTTATGGAGCCATGTAATAATATTTAAATAATAACCCAGACATTCAGATGACTAAAATACGATGGCACTAACCCCAGTATAAGAACATGAAGAGACAGATTTCCATTTGAACTGACAGTGTTTACGCCAAGTTTCTGTCCCACATGTTTTAAGAGAGCCAAGCAATAAATAACCTGAAAACCAATGAGATAATGGAAATGTCAAGAGGTGCTAAGCTGTAACTGAGCAGCTATTTTCTTTTAAAAATACTTGCTAGTCTGAGTCAAGAGGAAGAATGAAAAAAGGTTAAACTGCAAAACTATTTTGTGATAGACATTTATACTCATTTTTTAACCCCATCTACAGTAGCTCATGTTTTCAGAGGATCTTTCCCCACTCAAGCAAACATTTACTCACCAGACCTCTAGCATACAAGAGGGACATTAACTCTAAGCCCAACAGACTATGGACAAGAATAAAGCATCACCTTTCTTTCAAACCAAATGGATAATTTAGACATTCAAGCATGAAGGAGCCTTGAGTCAAACACGGTGTCAATAGCACAATTATAATTCAGCCTAAAATTGCAGCATAATCCATGAGGTTTTGCATCCTACAATAAATCTACTAAGCTTATAAAATACATAGCAAGAGACACTTGCTTCAACAGTAGATTGGTTCAATCCATCACAGACACAGACACATCAGACTGCTGTCTAGTAAGTGCTTCAAATCTCTAATAAGAAAGTTTAGGAAGGAAAAAATTGAACAAAGCACTTTGAAAGTAGTAAAATGCATGCCCGGTGAAACCCTCCAGACTTTGACTCCTGCAGCCAGTTGGCAGATTGGTTATCTCACATTGCTCTGACACAGAAAAGTCAGTGAAGGAAACAAAGAGTTGTGTTACCTGTCTAGGGCCAAGGAGTACTTCTTGGTGTCCCTCTCGCTCACAAGACAAGTTCTTTCAAGACCCTTTTCAGTAGCCATGAAGAAAGACAATGGGGTTTTGCTTGGTTTTTCCCTTTGAACTCTCTTTTCTCTGTCTGAAGCGATATGAGCAGAAACGTCCTCTTGACTTATGCAGAAGTCCCTGCCAAATATTTTTAAATGAAAATGTTTTAATAATCTTCCCAATAAACCCGAGAGAAACTGCAAGAGAAAGCTTCTATCCTAGTGCCGGTGGCGTCACTACCATGCCAACCAGTAACATGCTGAGCATGTCAGATTGGAGACTTCGGGCCTCCCTCCTGTTTTTCTTTTTTTCCCTTCCATGTTTGATGCTGGATCTGCTCTTTGGGCACGCGGGAGGCGCGTGCTCTCCCCGGCACAGGCCCAGGGTCCAGCACAGCGGGGCACACGCCGACGTGCGCAAAGGAGCTCGCGTGGATGCACTGAAAGAGGGAACCAAGGTCACTGCAACAGCCTGATTTGCCTGGAAACAGCCAAACCCCTGTTTGCCTTTCTGCATGCTTGGCTTGGGGGAAAGTCAACCTCCCTCACTCCAGCTTTGCACAAGCCTTTTAATCTGAGCAATCGCTCCAAGGACTGATTTCTTCCCCTGGCATCGTCTCTCCTAATGGTTCAAAGCAGAAGAGGATGCTTATTATTGCCATTTGCAGCACAGGTTATTGAAATCTTCATTTCAGCAGGAAGGACTGCAGGTTGTTATTTCTATTTTATTCAGTTTGTTAGTTCTATCAATAGCTGCAGTCCCTGGAGGGGAGGAGAAGCCCTCCAGCCTCACCTCTCTCACAGCCTGACCTCAGATATTTGCTTCAGCACTAATGGGAAATCTTGCACCGGTGCTGGTTGTGTTTTACCATATTATTGGCAGAAGCAGACTGTGAGTGAGAATCCTACCTGTGCACTGCTTTAGTGGGAGAGATTAGAACAAGGCAGTGGGGGGGCTGCACTTAAATTCTGCAGTCTTTTTTTACCACAGGTACTTTAATATGAATATGATGAACTGGGATTGCCCCTTCCTACCCTCAGTTCTCAAAACACATATTCTGTCTGAAATTCAGCAGGACAGGTGGCACATATGTACATATAAATGCAAACAGTTGGGCTTATGCCATCAGAGATCCACATGTTGCCTCCCACATGAGCTGTGCAAACATTTCCCTGGAACCTGTGAACCAAGGAGCTGACTGTATCTCAGGCATTTTTCTGAACAGCCACAGCAGAAATGCATTTTTTCCCACAATGTGCTGTCCTCTTTGCTGCTCTAATGCCCTTTTCTTGAGAGCCTTTTCCCAGTTTCTTATACCCACTTTTGCACCCTTATTGGGTGGAAGAGATTGATTTTATGACACATTCCTGGAACTTTTTATCTTCTTTGGAACTGTAAAATATTGCTCTTTAATGTTTTTTAAAGTTGATGCCACTTACTGAACCTGAAAATGTGGTTGTCCAAGGCTGGTTTGAGAAGAGACTTAGGTCCAAGGATGTGTAATATGGACCCAGGGCATTTGTTGCAGAAATCTTACAAAACAGAAGTACCACATTTCTTGTCACCCCAGTAACGGCACTAAGGAGCAACTTTATTCTGCTGCCAAGAAGGAGTAAGGGAGGAAAATGAAGGTGGCCTTTCCAGCTGTGCACCCTAGAACCTGACACAGGCTTATAATTCATGCCCAGTGAGAGATTCTCCTAGCTCCCCATCCCATAAATGTCACCATTATTGCAGTGTTTCTGTAAGCATCTCAACGAATCTTTCCTTCCTGCTAAATTACCAAATAGCAACATCCTGTTGCAGACTCAGGATATCAAAAAAAATAAACCTGACCTGGAACCTGATTTACAGTGGATCTCAGCTTTTCTAGGGTGCTAAGCCAAAGTATCAGGTCTAAGCACCTTCAGTTAAGGAAAATTTAAAATCCACCTCAGAAGATTACTGGTAAAGCCAGTTTCTGTTTCAAATTGCTGTAGGCATGTAACTTTTGTTAGTGAGATAGATGAGTTTCCATCATTTTGCAAGAAGATCTTGAGCCTCAGGTGCATACCAGCAAAACGAATCCATAGATCATTCACAGCATTTAATCTAGACTTCTGCTTTGTGTTTATTATTGTCAGTGCTGATGGTTGTGCTTCTCAGGAGACAGGCTGTGAGGTAGGATAGAAAGAAATCTCTTCTGAGCTATCTACAAAGACTTGAGTTTCCTCTTTATCAGACTCTGAAACTCATTAAGAGAGAGACAGCAGCTGTCTGTGGAATTTCTGTTTCAGAAAAATTGTTCAGACCATCTCAATAAACTCATCTCAGGCTTTCAATAATAATGCAGTTTGTTTCTGAGCTTACATTAAAAATGCCACAAATCCAATCATACCAGTTTTAATGACCCTAGTCAAGGACATTTCTCAAGATTTGCATCCAATACAGACACGTGAGGCATCTCACTGGCTTTTGCAATTGAAAGCTCCTTGTCATTATTATCCAAAATCTCCATTAGTAAAAAAGCATATCCTTGATTCTGTTTCAACTTTAATCAGCTACACTTTAAATACAAAAAAAAAATCCAATCCCTCTCATCCTGTCATTATGGGAGCAGATACTGACAGCTTAAATGTACAGAGAAAAAATCAGTGCATCTATTAATTGAAAATGCCACCAAAGTAGATCATTTTTATGAGCCATGAGACATCTTGAGGATCATCTGCAAAGAGTTTCTCTACCTTTCTCTGGCATCAGCTTTAGTAGCTCTGTACTGCATCACTGGCATCCTAGGGATCCAGGTATTTGGGATTTCTGGGGCTTGGTTATTACGGTCTTCACATTTGTAGTAAGAATATGCTTTTTCAGCCAGTGAACCTCCAGTGCCTTCCAGCCATCTGTCATTTTGGGATCCAAGGCTGAAAGCAAGGCAGATTTAAAGAAAATCCACTTTCCTCTTCTTGTGAACCCGTCAATGCAGTAACCCATTATAAGTGAGTGTCAAAAGGAAAATATCTACCCTGATTTAGATCCAATTTAAAAATCATTAAAGGATGTTAATGTTCAATATTTTAAAATACTAAATTTTTAAACATCAATATCTTTATCTTGGGTTTGCTGCCAATTTTTCAAAAGAATGGAGACTTTTGATAGTAACTGACAAGGGGTAAAAGTCATCTGCAATGTTTTAGATGGATATTTTAGATTGCACAAAGTCATTGAGGGGAAAAAGACTTTTGAGGCCCTTCCTAAAGAAATTCAAACTTGTATTGGGAGTGGGGATCTAGAAGGAACATGGTGTACACCTTTACTTCCACCAGTAAAAGCATATGCTGCTACCAAATCAAGTAGAAATCCTTCTGCAGAGCCTGGAGCTTCAGGTCAGGACATCTACTCCTCACATGAGTAGAGTTTCCAGAGTGTCCAGAGTTTTTCCTGGTGAAGTCAGTGGTATGAGACAGTCCCTCCCAAGTCAGGAGTGTCTGGAGGAGCTCAAGGCCTTGCTATGGATGGTGGGAGAGCCCAGGGTGCCCAGGCTGGGCAGGAGGCACTGGTAAATAGATGAGGAGATAGGGATGAATCTAGACCCCAGCAGGGGAATCCTAAAGGACACCACAAAGATGACACTTGCACAGCTACAAACTTCCTCTGGCCCATGCAAGGCTTCTTGAAGGTTTTTTTCCTCCAAGCTGTGAGATGAATATGGGTCTAATCTGCGTGGTAGGGTGGGGGAAGGAGGGGAAGCAACCTTTAGCATTTTTTGTCCTTTTTATCTTACTTATTCAAACTTTTATCTTGATCTCACTTTCTTAGGGCCAACATTTCAGAAGTGCTCTGAATTAGCTTCCCAGTGTCTCAGGTCCCACAGTTGAACCCCCATTGTACAAATAACCCAGCTGTCATTAAGTTCCTTGGAGAGACCAGGCCTTCAGAAGTAAGTAGTGCCAAGAAATGTTATTTCCATACAAAGCTACTTTGCTTTTCCGAGAGTGTGGCAAGGTACTTTGGTGTCTGAGAGTCCCAAAAGTGCAGTCCAGGAGTAGCACAGCCTAACCTTAGAAGAAGTTTTTCATTCTAGGCTGTAGCTGAAAAGGAAAAGACAGTGCAATTGAAAAACTAATGCTAATGTCATCTCAAATGTTACTGTCAAACACTGTGTCAGCTTTTGTTATAAAAATATATTATCTTTCTCTGAACACTTAGTGGTCTTCTGTCTCTTTTCAATTGCAATTGCAAAGGGCTTCTGCTTGGTTTTGTTTTTATGATGTCTGAAGCTGGTTGGGGAATTAAGCCTGTAATTGCATTGCTAACAAGTATTTCTTAGATACATTTAT
The DNA here is from genome assembly GCA_013397555.1 of Urocynchramus pylzowi. NCBI lineage: Eukaryota > Metazoa > Chordata > Aves > Passeriformes > Fringillidae > Urocynchramus > Urocynchramus pylzowi. The sequence continues at coordinate 654,717 of VZRH01004001.1, forward strand.
TTTTCCTTGGGGAAAGAGACTGTTAGCAAGAGAGTACACATATTTCGGCAGCAAAAGAGACAGCTATGACATTTGGCTCCTAAGTTACTACCTGGATATCATTTTAATTGTTTTCTTCTACTAATAAAATATAGTAACTTTACTGCATTAGTTCCTTTATTACACTTCCAACATACATTTCATTGCCATGCTCTTCCTAAGTACATTTGGGTCATGAAGATACATTACAATATACATTGAGAGCCAGTTTGTTAAAAACACAAGGAGTTCTGCATTATTTCTCACCAGTGCAAAACTAATTGGTTTTCCTCAGCTACTGCATATATATTTATTTTCCATTTTATCATCTCTATAATTGCAGTTTGAATTAGGAAAAGGACAGAGCGACCTGGTAAAAGCAGTTGCAGGGACAATTTGTGTTTTGCTTCCCAGCAATCAGGATTTCTCAAGCCTGCTGAATTGCAGTGGGTGTTGAAGCAGTGCTCACATCCTTCTTGCCTGGGCCATATTGGCCATTGCTCAAGCACTTTTTCTTTCTTCCACGACTTCCAAAATTTTCTTTGCAATAATGTGTATTATAGGAGAAAACCAGGGCTCACAATTCAAGTGTTCAAGAATACTGAAACTTTGAAGAAATGAGATGGTTTTTTGCCTTCCCCCTTTCTAGTTTCTGAGAATGTACAATGCACTCAGGGGCCAGGGCAGCTGAGCTGCAGTGTGAGGGCTCCCCAGCCACACCTGAACCACGGCACAGGGATGGCACACCTGAAAATTCCTGGTGGAGGTAGGTAGCCCTCTTTGCTTTGTCTCCTGGAAATTGCTACTGGGAAATATTTTCTTTACAGCCACAAATTTTCTCTCTCTTTTCCACTAAAGAAAATCTGAAAAGTCCAGTATAAATTCAAGGCTGGGCCTTCAAAGACTGCCACTCTTGCACTGCATTATGGCAAGCAGCAATGTACCCATGAGGTAAGGGATCCAAATGGGACACACTGGCTGTCTTTCAAGGCAGAAAACACATGGGGATTCTGCATCTGGCATCTCAGAGGGACAGCACGTATGTGATCCCCAGGTAGTGCCCACCTGGACTCCTGGAAAACCTGAAGGGACATCAGCCTTGCAGCCTGAAGCTAAACCTGTGGAAATAGTTGAAACACTTCTAGTTTAGGGAAGCAAAGCACACTAGATAAGCTATAATTTTAATGGGATTTTCCACACATGCATACCTTTGATCTGCCTACCATAAGTCTGTTTCCTGCCTGAATTCTCTGGATACCTTTTATGTGGTGCATATGAAGCATCTGGAAATTAAATGAAGAGGTAAATAATGGCTCTCTTGTGTATGGAGCACCGTAAAAATTACGCAGAGAGTTTTTATAACTTTTTTAATATAATAAATTTAAAGAGACTGAATGCTGGTTTTATGATATGAGATTTCCAGATTGCTCCCAAGTCAGCAACAAGCTATTCATAATCTTTTATTATAGCATTGTCATGATGACTGTAATCAAGTCCCTGAGCTACCTGATGATACCAGGGATAGCATCAAGCTGGTGAATATGGATAAGTTTGCATTTAATATGATGTTTAAAGACTCTGTCTCCTGCTTTTTTCTAATATTAAAACTCTGTTGATAAATTTGGATCTAGTTTTCTATTTAAAAGTGTTTGGGTTTTGTAGATATCTGTAGGATACCAATGTATGAGCTGATTTGGTAAAATACAAATTTGTGCTCCTACTAGAACAAACTTCTTCACCAGCCTCCCTCTACTGTCCCCCATTGTCTGGGGTTTTCAAACACCAATAAAAATTTGATCTAAGCAAAATCTGTTAGGAAGGCATCTAAGTAAGAGCATGCTGATTATTACAAAGGTTGGTAGCACTCACCTGCTAGGTTTTTTGGCTTTTTCTGGCATATCAATACTAGAACATTGCAGCATCAGCTGGACCCCAATTACTGCAGAGCATCTGGGCTGACCTCATACCATTGGCTGAATCAGAGGATTTGCTTTGATGTCCTGTTCATGTATTTTAACATTTTGAGGTGCCATCTGTAAAAACAGGCCTTCTGTTAGGGTTTGCACACATCAATAAATTAAGTAATTGCTCCAGGTTATCTTGTGCTAGTGCTATACAGACAGCAGTGTGTTACCACCATGAGATTTGCATTTGGAAAATGTAAATATTCTCCTCTTGCTAGCACCCAAATCAGAACAACACTTCTTCCTTTTCAGCCCCATGGCTGGGCTGCCCATTCCTGTATGGCTTACACAGCCTCCTCTTTAAGCCTCCAATGATGGATATTCCTCATGCAGTCTATTTCTGTGCTTAATTACTTTTGCTATTAGAAAGCTTTTCCAAATGCCTAACTTAAACCTCACTGTAATTTAAGCCATTATTTCATAATGTAGAATTAATTCCTTCCCTCTCTACAGCTACCTTTTATATGTTAGAAGCTGCAGTCATGCTTCTCTCTTTTTTTCATTAGCCAACAGCTCCAGTTCCTTTGGGCTGTTCTTTTGGACCATTCTCCTCTCTCTCACCAGAGGCTGGATTGCTTCTGAGCATCGGTAGCTGGGCACATGTTCCAGCTGGGGCCATGCCAGTGCTGAAAGAAGAAAGATTTCCACCACGTGTCACATGGACAAAATCCCGCTTATAAAACTCAAGACAACGGACACTTCTCTGGAAACAATATAATGTTACTTACCTTGTTACATCTTGTGATTTACTAAGTGCCCTTTCCACCCAGACAGATCTTCTGTTATACTGGTGCTTACTCTATTTTGGCTATTGCATATTTGAGGAGACAATTGCCACTACCTGTGTATAAATACTTTTTACTTGATCTATTTGCATCTTTTTTTGTTTGTTTGGTTGGTTTTTTGGTTTTGTTTTGTTTTTTGTTTATGTTTTAATTATTTATTCAATTTTTCAAAAGTATTTTGAATTCTAATCCAGTTCAGGCAACACTTTCCAGACTGGGGTCATGTGAAAAATTAATAAACACATCCTCTATGTTTCTGTTCATAGCAATAATGAAAATACTGAATAATGCTGGTGAAGGACAGACTACAGTGAAACCCTGGCTTAATGAATTAAAGTGCATGTGTACACAATCTGCAATTGATTTAGCACAGAACTCAGAGATGTGGATGCCTACCTGTGGTCGCTATGGTGATGCTGTAATACAGAGCTGCAAGTCCAGCAGAAGCAATGACAGCACATTGCTATAAGGAATATATCCTTATTGTCTAGCAGGAGTCTAAATGCTTTCCTGGAACCATGTTTTGACCAGGGTAATAGATGGTGTCCTGGAAAAAGGCCTCAGGACTTAATTTTTAACACCTGTGCCCAAGAACATGGGGGAATATTGGTCTGCATCTGTTATTTTTCTGAGACTTTGACCTTCACATTTGCCACATGGAAAGACTCAGGTCAAGGCCTTGACAGTGGATTAATTGTGGAGATGTGGTGGCTGCAGTTTCACACCTGCAGTTCAGTGACCTGCTGAGTGCTGAGTACATGTTCCTGCTCGTGTGGCTCTGCAGGATCCCTCTTTATATCAGGCTTCCTTCTCCCTGAAACTCACAGGGCTCCTCTCCTTATCTACAGGGTCTGCAAAGAAGTTGATTTGTTTAAAAGGAATTTTGCTTTAAACTTAGATTAAGAATCCTTTCTTTATTTTTGTATATTGTGAATTAGGCAAAATAAAGGAAAAAAAATCTCCTATGCACTCAAGAACTTTTTCTGTTGAAAGAAGTAAAAGAAAACAAATGAAAAATTGCTACGAGAAGGGTTGTTTTGCTTTGGAAAAAAAAAAGTGTTTCAGAAAAAAGTTCAAGTGGTTCTATGCAATGTCATGTCTTCTGCCTCTGAAATCCCTGTAATGATTTTTATTGATCTTGATCAGCAGGCAACATATAATGGCTTAATAAATGAAGGGCAGCAGTATCAAAATCAAAGAGCAATCCCCTTTGGAAGGCATCCAAAGGTAGGCACCAATGAACAGGAGGGAGTTCAGCTGAGGTGCTTGGGGTGGGAGCACTAACCCTGGGAGGATGTAGGACACTGAGGTGCTTGGGGGGGGAGCACTCACCCTGGGAGGATGTAGGACAGTGGAGATCCTGGGGGGGGTGGCACGCA
>VZRH01004001.1:659054-686982 GCA_013397555.1 Urocynchramus pylzowi
TGGGAGGATGTAGGACAGCTGAGGTGCTTGGGGTGGGAGCACTCACCCTGGGAGGATGTAGGACAGGCTGAGGGAGCAGCGCTGGCTCATCCTGGGGAAGAGACAATTTGGGATGTACCTAAAAGTAGCTCCCAATGCCCACAAGTTCATCAAAGAGATGAAGCCAGGCTTTTCACAGCTGAGTGCCTGGTGGGAGGATGAGAGATGATAAGCATAAAATGAAAAAAAAAAAGAAAGATAAATTCTGTCTGGATACGAGCAGGAGGACAGGGTAGAGAGCTCCTGAGGTCCCTTCCAGCATGAACCTTCCATGATCCTGTGATTTGTACACTGCCCAAGACATGGCTGTGATTTTAACTTCCACTTTGAATCTACTCATTCCTTTTGGTTGGGATCACATGGAGTCAAATATGTTACTTAGTGTTTTTCATGGTGTAAATAATCTGAGCAGCAGCCAGTGAGGAAACACTGGTTGTAATGTAAAAGTAAACAGCCTGCTTTGAGAGAGAGAAATACATCATGCAGTTTGAGGAAACATCTGCAATTAAAATAATCACTGTGCTGGAACATGGCACTTATTCAGGAAGTGCCATAGGTAGGGAGAAACAATTGTAATATATCATTTTCCTAGCACCCAATCTACAGCAGTTCTACACCACAGATCTGCAGTTTAAAACTTTTGAGTGCAGTGAAAAATGATTTATCTGATCTATATGGTACCGTTCAGATGTCTTGTGATAAAAATGAGCTATTGATCTGAGGAGATTCTAATTTAGATCTGCTCACTTTAGAAGAGTAATAAACTGAAACAGTCTGGAAAGCTTATGTTTCAAATGACTTATCAAGGAGTCAAAAAATTTAGTAGCCTGAGCCAGCAATAACTTTAACAGTAGCCAGAGTCCCAGATTTTACTGAGCCAAGTTTTCCTGAATTATTCACAGAAGTATGTGGATAACAGTTCTTTCTGTTACACTGATGTCGAGAGAGATGCTCAGTTGTAGTAGATCTTATGAAAATACATGAAAAGTAAAATACATTCTGGAGAGTTCAAAATGTAACTGTAGCAGTGATAGCAAGTAATAGCTTTTCAGGCATAAAGTGTTGTTAGTGAAGTATGAAGAGATCAGCCCCATTTTCCAATAGATTTTGCACTGCTGAAACTTGAGGTTTTGCCAAGGATTTGGTGAGATTTCTAAAAAATCAAATAAGTACTTTGGCTATCCAGTTCTCAAAATGACCCTTTGTTTTTAACTGTCTAGCCTGTGTAGCTCTGTTGTTTCAATGAAGTTTATTAAATGAGTATGAATTTAGTGTACTCAAACACTATAAAGGTGAACGTAGTAATTGCAGTGAGACTGCACTCAATTTTCAGTAACTCACACAGGCTGTATCCTGCACAGTTGGGTGTACTGTGCCATACCCCAATTAACAACCTGAATAACAAAAAAGCACAGATGTCCTCAAGTGTGAAAATAATGAACAAACAGGACCTGAAAGCATTTGTGAGGGTTAGAATTTAAAACAATACACCGGAGAAGTGATGTGAAGTAGGGAAGCTGGAGCGTGGCATAGACAAGATGAAAAAGTTGCTACACTTGGAAAGAAAAAAAAAAAAAGGAAGAAGGAAAAATAACCGGGCAGCAACACAGCAGAAAAGATGGCTACAGGGAGTTGTACACATAAATGATGTTGTGCTGTTGCCAGAAAGGCACCTTCAAACCTGGAAAATGGACAGTAGCTCTCCTCTCATCAGCACTTCTGAACTTTGACAAGGAGTGCCATGTCCTGGTTTAGATGTCACACATCCAGAGATAAAGACCTTCGGCTTGATGTCAAGAAAAGCTGCACTTTGAAAATATTTTCTGTAGAGCATGACTGAAATAGAATAGGTTTGACTTAGATTAGCAGACTGGTAGAAAGGCAGAAGAAAGGTGATATTGCAGAGGGTGTGCAGAGAACAAGGACAAGCAGCAGATTAGGACAATTTGCAGCAAAAGAGAAAGCTGAGCAAGAAACTGTCTAGTTAGAGGAATAGTTATTCAATGGAACAAGTAACCAAGGGCACAAACGCTCCACCATCAAAAGTTTTGAGAAGTGTTTAAAACAGATATTAATTTCTCCTTCAAAATGCACCCTACAAGGGGAGCCATGACCTCCTAGCTCTTAAGTAGACTCTCATTAGTAAGTAAGAGGAGTCCCAAACAAGATGGCAGAGAAGATTGCAAGAGATCTTACCCAAAGTTACAAAGATGGACTACTGAGATATGAAGGATATATGTTTAATTATCCATAATAAGATTTGATTCAACTCTCCCTGTCGGGAGACTGTTTAATCACCACATGATACCTATAAGCTGACAGAAAATATTTCTTACAGATCCCACTTCCAGTAAAGTAATTAAATATGCACTAGCACAAGAGCTGAAGTCCAAAACAGGAGTATCAGGAGAAAGATGGAGGCTATCTTTGCTTTCTATGAAAAGGACAGCTGCTCAAATACAGGTGAAACCATGTTTCTCTTTCTTTGTGTCCGGGGCTGCTCTATGCAAGTTCTGCCAGTGCCCCAGAAGCATTGCACCACTGTTGCATGGACACTCACAGAGCACTTGTTGAAACTAAATAGATTTGAGGGGTTGCATCCACAGGGTAATGCTCCAATCCCTCAAACAGCATGGCTGGTTACTGTCCAGATGGTGATGGGAGTCTCTGTTGTGAAGGTCCTTTCAACAGCATCTTCAGCTGGAGCTGGTGAGGCTCCTCAAACTTCTGCTCATGTTTTATGATCCACCTGGGCATTGGTCCTGCAAGACCACTCCAGCCCATGTATGGTCTGTTTCTACTGATAATATTAAATTATGCACAAAATAATTATCTCGACTTTGTACCAAATGCTGAGCTATATGCCCATTTCTTCATCTGCACAGCTTCCACTATTTAACAAGTATTTTATCTATGCTCAGTCTGGTCAGTTCTGTATCAGAAACTGCCTGGGTCAGTCATTTGGATGGCTGGGTTTCTGGCCAGGTTAATCAACACATCTAACACATAAATATTGCCTGTCAGTCCATCCAGGCACAGCAGAAACTGCCCAGGGAATTTCCAGGCCAGTCTGACTCTTCTGGATGGCTCCTGCAGCAGTTGCCAAACAGCTCTGCTGTGCAGGGGCTGGAGTTCAGGCAATGCCTTCCTTACAAGGCAGTGTCTTGTCTTGGAACAATCCCTTGTTTCATGCATGCAGCAGCTGGCTGAGAGCTCTGGGACCAGGAATAAAGGGTGAAGATTGGCCTTGCACACTCAGGCCAATCCCTGATCCCCAGCTACACCACACTTACAGCTGTAGGAAAACTTGAATTTCAAACTTAGGTGTTGTGTTTGACTGAAGTTCCATGGCTTTTACCCCACATATACTCACAGGGCAAAGAATACAGCTAAGTTTGAGTGGAGCCCTGGGTATGCTGAGCATCTTCTGCACCAATTATCACCTCATTAATTCCCACAGCAGTGCTTTTACTCTTTCCCAAAAGAACACATTCTCTATGCTTTCACTGCTTGTCATGGTAAAACTGAAGCTCTTTGTTAAAATCTTCACTTGATGGACAAATGTAGAAGCACAAAAACCTGATAAGATAACAAATTAATAATGGCTTGACTGCATCAGGAAGTAATAGAGATGTTTAGTTCAAATTACTGTTTCAGGGTTGGTAGATGAGACCTTTCATCTCCTGTATGCAAACCAAACTTCCTGGCCCAACAATGATGTCTGTCACAACAAGCACAAAGCCCTACTTGTATTTAATCCTTGTACACATTTCTCAGAATGCAGACTTTAATGCATCCTTGAAGGTTCTTTCCCCATGACTTTTCCTACATATGTAGTGTAGGTAGGACAATGATGGTACAAAATTCAGTTCAAAACATTGCAACTCCTACTCTGCAACTCCACCAGCCATGTGGGAGTTTTGATACTTTTCTTAGCATTATCTGCGCAATTAAGTTAAATGAATTTAATTACCCACAAATGAAATGGTTTCACATCATGACTGGTAGTTTCAAAATAAATGGCCACACTGTAGTTTGGAGATGTGGATGGGAAAAAGATAAGAGGAAAGATATTTCAAGGTGGGGGAGAGAAGAAATTTGCCATTATGTAAGAAAATAAAGAAATGTCTACTCCGAGGAGGTAATTATAGGTTTTTGGGTCCGAAATGTATTCTCCAGTTCTTGGCTAGACACAGAGTGAAAGCTTTGAAAGAAGGAAGGAGACCCACACTGAGAAAAATTCAGAGACTCAAAGGTCAAGTGCTTGGCTTTGTACATAAAATAAGATAGCTAATTTCTTCATTCTTTTTTGCCTAGTTAGACAGCAAGCGAAATAGTGGAATAACTTTCCTGGAATTAATTTTTCATTTACAAACCAGAATAGAAGTTCCCTCTATTACAGTGTGAATGTATTAATAGTTTGAGGCCAGATATAATATAATCATAAATCATAAAACTATTTGGGTAGGAAGTGTGGAAACCCAGGGCACGGAGAATATTTCTCTGTCTGCTCTGGGGTGTCCTGACTCCCAGGGGAGCACTGACTTTGACCCTCATTCATGGAGAAAGTTCCCTAGACTTCAAGATAGACTAGAATCCACAAAAGTTGAAATAGATTACAGAGAGTAGTGTAGATATATCATTTGGGTGAGAAATTTAGGTTTTGGGATTTTTAGTATGTTGTGGATGGAAGCAAGATGGAGGACACGGGTGTTGTCCTGGCTTTCTTCTTCATGCTTCTTCTTCCTTCTTCTTCTTGGGTTTGGGTGGCACTCTGTAATTGGGCAGAAAAGTCCTCATTGACGGCTCTTTGGGATCAGTTATTGGCTTAAAAGGGAAAATAATCTCGGTGTCAGTTCTTAATTAGATAGTTTAGTCTTAAAAGACCTTGTAACAAGAGATTGTGTGCCATTTTGAGCCTTGCTAACAAAAAGCTGCTGAACTCACAGTAGTGAGACTGTAACTTAGATAAGACATAATAAACACTTGAGCCTGAACAGGAACTCCATCTCAAGTGCCTTCAATCCAGACCCAGAGAAACCCATTGGAAGAAACCTTGACTATTATTTAGTTCCAGTCCCCTTGCCATGGGCACTGCCACAGGCATCTTCCACTAGACCAGGTTGCCCAGAGCCACATCCAGCCTTGCCTTGAACACTGCCAGGGATGGAGCACAATATCTCTGGACAGCCTGTGTCAGTGTCTCACAACCTCACAGTACAGAATTCCTTCCTGTTGCCTAATCTAAACCTGCTTCTTTCTGTTTGAAGCGTTTCCCCTTGTCCTGTCACTGTGTGTCTCCTGTTGGCCCCCTTTAGGTCCTGGGAGGTGCTATAAGGCCTTGCCAGACCATTCTCTTCTTCAGGCTGAGCAATCCCAACTCTCACAGCCTGTCTCCACAGAAGAGGTGCTCCATCCCTCTGATCATCTTCATGGTCCTCATCTGTACTCACTCCAACAGACCCATGTCCTTCTTCTTTGGGGCCCAGGAGCTGGATGCAGCATTCCAGGTCAGGTTTCATGAGAGCAAAGTAGAGAGGAGAATCCCCTCCCTCACCCTGCTGGTCACATCATATCTTCAGAAACATCAGTGACAGCTCTTCAGAAGAGCTAATTCCTAAAGGAGTTCATTTCATAGTCATCCACTGGGAAGTGCAGTGAACACAAGGGTGCATGGCTAAGAATTTTTGAACTGAAGTATGGTAGGGCCCGGGACAGCTCATGGGGATGAAATTCTGAGGATTTGAGTTCCTGTAGCTGTAAAGGCCAAAAAAATGTCACTGGTCTTCTTAGAAAAACATTTTGAGATGAAAGAAACCTGATAGCATTGTAGGAGAAAAACCAATTTGGAATCAGGAAATTGTCATACTTCAGTGGATACTCCAGCCATATAAATATCCACTGGCTGCTGGAAAGCTGCTTTTAAATAAATGGAAGTAACACATTTTTGCAGTATTTTGAGGGAAAAAGAATCTCCTTGTTACCAAGCAGAGTTACTCTTTATATGAGCCTAGGGGATTTCTACAACTTTCAGCATCACACCATCTGAATGAAGGATTATATTTATAATCATAAACACAAAGAACCCCACAGATGCCACTCTGCTTCATACTCAGGACTTCACAGATCAACCAGAAGAGAGCTCCAAAGCCCACTGGAAATGACCATACTCGTTTGAGCTATTTCAGTGGCCTTCAAATCAGACTACAGGGGCACAGGCTGCCTGAATTGAAGCATTCCTCTTTTGTTACTGTTTGATCCTCACATTGAATTGATAGTGCTTTATGCCTCACATGATGCTATAAATAAAAAAATTTCTGTGTGTAGTGCTGTCATTGCAATATGTGACAGATAGATGCTGGTAGTTCCAATAGGGGTGGGCAGAAAAAGGGTTAATGACCTGCAGGAAAGCCCCTGAAGGTGCCTCCAGCCACAGGCATCTGCCTTTCAACCCATCAGGGGTAGTCACAGCAGCAGGACTGGGTACTATAGAGACAGAGACCAAAATATTAGACCTCTTAAAGCCATATTCACTATGCTTCTGTGGATTTTCAGAGTATTTGGGATGCTAGCTAGAAAAAAACCCAGCTAATTTTCTGNTGGGGCCCAGGAGCTGGATGTAGCACTCCAGGTCAGGTTTCATGAGAGCAAAGTAGAGAGGAGAATCCCCTCCCTCACCCTGCTGGTCACATCATATCTTCAGAAACATCAGTGACAGCTCTTCAGAAGAGCTAATTCCTAAAGGAGTTCATTTCATAGTCATCCACTGGGAAGTGCAGTGAACACAAGGGTGCATGGCTAAGAATTTTTGAACTGAAGTATGGTAGGGCCCGGGACAGCTCATGGGGATGAAATTCTGAGGATTTGAGTTCCTGTAGCTGTAAAGGCCAAAAAAATGTCACTGGTCTTCTTAGAAAAACATTTTGAGATGAAAGAAACCTGATAGCATTGTAGGAGAAAAACCAATTTGGAATCAGGAAATTGTCATACTTCAGTGGATACTCCAGCCATATAAATATCCACTGGCTGCTGGAAAGCTGCTTTTAAATAAATGGAAGTAACACATTTTTGCAGTATTTTGAGGGAAAAAGAATCTCCTTGTTACCAAGCAGAGTTACTCTTTATATGAGCCTAGGGGATTTCTACAACTTTCAGCATCACACCATCTGAATGAAGGATTATATTTATAATCATAAACACAAAGAACCCCACAGATGCCACTCTGCTTCATACTCAGGACTTCACAGATCAACCAGAAGAGAGCTCCAAAGCCCACTGGAAATGACCATACTCGTTTGAGCTATTTCAGTGGCCTTCAAATCAGACTACAGGGGCACAGGCTGCCTGAATTGAAGCATTCCTCTTTTGTTACTGTTTGATCCTCACATTGAATTGATAGTGCTTTATGCCTCACATGATGCTATAAATAAAAAAATTTCTGTGTGTAGTGCTGTCATTGCAATATGTGACAGATAGATGCTGGTAGTTCCAATAGGGGTGGGCAGAAAAAGGGTTAATGACCTGCAGGAAAGCCCCTGAAGGTGCCTCCAGCCACAGGCATCTGCCTTTCAACCCATCAGGGGTAGTCACAGCAGCAGGACTGGGTACTATAGAGACAGAGACCAAAATATTAGACCTCTTAAAGCCATATTCACTATGCTTCTGTGGATTTTCAGAGTATTTGGGATGCTAGCTAGAAAAAAACCCAGCTAATTTTCTGCACATGAAGAGCCACTAGATTTTTTTTAAGTGCAAAACTATCAGTGTTGTTACTTACATAGCAGGAAAATGTCATGTTGTTTTCCACAGGTAGTAAAGGGGTAATAAATACCCCATGAATAGCAACCAAATTTCCAAATTTAAGGAGGATTTTGGCTACTTCATGCCTGAAGGATACATGCACAAGATCCATACATTTATGGTTGCATGTCTAAATCAGCTTGAATTATTGCAAATGATTCCTAGTAGGAAGGTACCCAAATGCAGTGTATTGAACTGCTTTATTTATTTGAACTGAAGTATGCTGGCTACCTGTCCCATCTCCTGAAGCTCCCACCTGCTTGCACTTGTGAGCTGTATCAACAGCACTCTGTCACTTGATTAGTTGTATTTAGTCAAGTGGTGTTTCATTTCTGCCTTATCTTCTCATTTTAGACCAAATTTTACTCTTATTAACAAGATGCTACTCACTTGACATCAGTGCAGTAACTCCAGTGCAAGAGGAAACAGGCTGTGTTTACACTCACTTTGCTGCTGATTATTTAGACCTCATAAGGGAACTTGGGAAAAGACCAGGCAGTCTATCAGCTATTAACTTACAGGCTATTTCACACTTCATATGCCTTTTCTCTGCTTTCAGAACTGTGTTGCTCAAAAAGGCTTGTCAGATTCCAGTGACTTTTGCAGCTTGTGCTCAGGCTGCCTGTGTTAGTTCACTGAGTATAGATTTCCAATAACTCTTTTACATTTTCATGGTTTTTACAATTATACATCACTTCTATCATCATCTGGAATAGCCAGATGCCAATTTTGTTCTGTCCTAATTGCTGCTAATGACTTATTGATGTAAGCAGTTGCTTTCTATCTCTTACTGCCTTAGAGGCATTTATATATAGCTCTTTAATGCAGTATCAGGAGAAATATTTCTTGGTGAGAACAAAGGTCTGGTATAGCTTTCTTGATTCCATTTCAGTACAGATTTACTGAATACCTATCAAGATGGTGGAGGTCAAAATACTTAGAATTACAGGTCCATTTCCTAAGTGTGTTTTTGTTCATAATGAGTAAGCATGTCACTACAGAACATGCTACAAAAATGTTACACAAATAATATAATAATATGCCCTACTCTGTGCCTATCATGTTCAGTGCTGGGATTCAATGCTACTGGCAGCATTATTAATGGGACAAGCACTTTCATGGCCACATGTAGCTCCTGTTGAACTGCAAAACTCTACCAACATCACAGAATTTTCCAACAGATCAGATAAGGCAATAATTGGGTCTGTGATATTTAAAGCCATTCCTTTCTAGGTGCCTGATTTGGGATGTCTAGAAGGCTGTTATCTTTCACAGAAACGAGTTCCTCAGTGGTAGCTCTACAGAAATTTCCAGAGCTTCTCACTAATTGCCCACAAGTCTTGCTGTTGGTGCAACTATCTGTGTGAGAGGTCCTGACTGCAGGATGATGCCTTGGAAAGCTAAAATCAGACTTGTGGAGGATCCAGCACATCACCACAGAAAATCTTACTTAGGCAATCACAGGAAGAATGAATACAGAAAGTAAAGTAAGAATCTGAGGCACTCACACTAATTAATGCTTGGCTGGACACATGTAACAGGGAACTTTTGGATTTTTATTCCAAACCGCAGAATAACCTCTGTTAATTATCTCAATAAATGCAGAGGTGACAGATCAGCTAGAACACAATTTTTATGATCATAAAAGGAAGAATATATTTTCTATTTGCAGCCTTTTAATACTTAGGAAGAAGTTCTTAAATTATCTTTCATGTTATTGGTATGGCACTGTCTTGTAAAACTGTTTCTAAATAGCTGTCTGTACTTCTAAGGAACAGTGCTAAAAGTAGATATCAAAAAAGTTAAACTCACTGAGTGGTTAAGACAGAAAGTGGGGCTTTTGCATGTACAATTTGAACTTTTGTCAATTTTGCAAACTATTCCATTTTATGTATAGTTGTATTAATTTCTGCAATTAAGCACCCCACTCAACATACATTTAATGCAGAATTTTTATTTTAGCAAATTTGACTTTCATTTTTAATTTCCGAGTAATTTCTTTTCTTTTATCTTTGTATTTCATTAAATGCAAACTCTTGTAATTTTAAACTCTTAAAACTCTTAGGTTTTTTCTTCAAGTTATATTTAATGTTTTAATGCTGGTTTAAACAAGGACAGTAGTGGCATCTGTCAGAGAGATGCTGCCAATAAAATTCAGTGCATTTTTTCAGCAGAGACTATAAAGAACATCTCTGACTATAATGTCATTCAGAAACATGGTTGTAAAAGAGACTCATATCTTCCTGTTTACTCTCACCTTGAGATTTATCATGATGGAAGTTAGTGTCATAAGAAAATTCAAGGTTGTTTTCTTCCAAGCACCTCCTGTAAATTGCATTGAGTAGCAGGAGAGAATTGTTTTTAATAGTGTAAGAAACAGGAAGGCTAATTTTGGAAGCATTTCAAATATTCTGCCATTGAATATTGTCTCTTTCTGTCAAGCACATGGTAGATACTCCTGACTGAAACAGAAGGGCACAATCAAGTTCAGATTATTTTTAATGCAGTGGTTGGTGCTTAAAGCAATTGTGATAATAAAAGAACAGGGCAATTATGAAAAAAACCTGTCCTTATATTTGGCCTACAGCTGCTCTCTGATGTAAGTCTTCCATAGAAGAGGCTCTGTTTAACCTCAAGCAGTGGAAGGTAGAAAGCTGCCCTTTTGTAGCCATCTTTGTGCTACACGTGGCATCCACTGAAACATTTGGAGGGGGACTGGTGCCAGCTGATCTGTATCACTTGTTGAACCCTTGCAAAGGCATACACATAGCAGTTTCCTCTTTTCAGTATGTTCTGCCTTGCATTTCTGACATGTCATGGGTTGGTCTTAGTCTGGGATGAAGACACCCAAAATTAGGTGTTTGCAAGTAGTGTCTGCATGTGAACTTGGTGCCCAAATCACTGCTATAGTCAGTACCCTCAGGGAAGCTTAGAGAGGTCCAGCTGCCAACCTGGTGAGAGCTGAATCCCTCTACTGACTGTCTGTATGTTCCTCAATCTAAGAGTAGTTAGGGTTCTATTCAATTAGTGAACATGTGCCATTTCAGATGACCTAGGACACCCACACAGCTGGCAGGTACAGCCATAACCTGCAGGAGACCCATCTGCTTCTAGGATTGCAGCTGAAGGCCAAATGAGCATCTCAACCAATTCTCAAGGGCATCTTGTAAAGCATTAGGAACCTATGTTAAGGCACCTGAATCAAGATCTTACATTTAGACATCTTAATTTAGATGTCTTGATCTTGAGCTAAATGCCTGCACTGCAAAGGATTTTTTAATCTGAGTTACCTTTAATCACTAGAGAAGTCTGTAAGAATCACATGTTCCTCAGAGGGAGGTAGGGACTCCTCCTGTAGTACCACATTATGGGGAGGACCTTTATGGATACTAAATCTTTCCACGTGGAGAGCACTGTTGTTAAGCTTAAGATGCTAAAGAAATCCAATCACAGAACTGGAGAATTAGAGTGGCTATATACAGTTTCATCTGCTCATGCAAAGAGAGGATACTGACTGCTTCTGTTAAACTGGGGATTCGATAAAGTATCAATGTCACAGCTATTTTAAACAGTCTTAATACATTTTTTCAAATTAAATGACTCAGTAAGTGGGAAAACAGGTTTTCAGACCACCTTTAGCAGAATACTGTTAGCATAATAATTAACAGCTAGCAACCCACATATTCTTAGTGAATAAAGGTTTACTGAAGCAAAATGAATAAAAATAGAAAATGTCTATTCAAATTCCAAACAAACAGAAACTTCTTTTTTTCCCACAGGAACTGAGAGGTAACTAGCATCTCTGAAAATTAGTTCATTGATTTTGATGACTACATATGATTCAGGTACTTCAGCCTAAAGTATTCTATCCTTATTGGTCTCCATAAAATACTACCATGGAAATAGAAAAAAGACATGTCTTGGATTCCTAGAAGTGGCAAGATAGACAATTACTCTGATTAATAAACATTTTGGAGGTACAATCCAGTACTGAACCTCTACTGAGTCATGGCTCAGATGGACAAGGAAATGCACTGGATCTGATGAATTATCAAACCATTCTTACTGCTTTAAGTATCTTCTCATCTTTACCCCGATTTCTTCTCCTGAGCTCTGCTTTAAATCTTGGTAAGTCCCCAAAGACAGCAGAGCCCAAGTTTCAGCCTGGCAGTTACAGACTTCACCCAGGATCTTTTCCCTACCTGAGAGCTGAGAAGTTGCAGTCAACCAGCTCTCCACTGGCATGGCTTGTTGAGGCTGTCTTGCATACAGTCAGAAATCATAATCGTATCTTCAGCTTTCTTCACCAGAAAAAGAATGAAGAAAACAGCAACTACTTCCTTTACTTAACCCACTGCTTCATGTGTTTCCTAAGAGTAACCATGACCCGAACGAGGAGGTCGAGGTGACCAGTTCTCCCCCACCAAGAGCATGAAGAACAGCTGAAGGAAAGGTGCCTTTTCTTCACAGAAGGTTTTGTGGTAGTAGCATTGAAAACAGTATCTGAGCAGTCATGTCTGTCTGTGTATGAATGAAACACAAGCATGTTTCTCCTTAATGTACGGTGAGCCAATATGTCATTTATGCAATGTGTGCTGAAAGCACTCTGGGTTTGCTAAGTAGGAAATCTCCAGTAGGAGTCATGGTTGCTCCATGAAACAGGAAAAACAAGGTCACACAAAGCTCACTGCCTTCTCTCACATCTCAAGAAGATGGAAAGTAGCCAAACAGATGAGAAACATGTTGTGTGGGAGTGTGTAGCACATTTTCAGATGATCTTTGCAGGTCTCTCGGCCATGGCATGACTGACGTGAGCTTCAGGCGCCCACACTGTGGAGCTCTTTTGTTGTCTGAGGAGCATGTCCTATTCCACTGTACCTATTAATGGGAACCTGGTGAACCTGCTTCATGGTCCTGCTTAGATCTGGTCCTTTCAATATCAAGGATTTGAAACTTCAGATATTTTCAGAGGCCCAAGGAACAGACGGGCTCGGTGCGGTTTTGATATCAGACCTTAGGAGGAGAGTTACTTCTGGTACATGAGGGGGTGGTGAGACATTTTAAGTAAGTAGTCAGATGTATTCCTGTCTTCTTGAACCTGCACAATGACATTAGAAGAAAGAGTGTTAGGAGTGTGCTTGAAAAGGAAAGACAAGTTTTTTAAAACTTTCATAGAAAACAGTCCATAAGGAATTCTGAAAGTTAAAAAGAATTGAGGGAAACTGTAGGGAGGATTTGTGACCTGAAGAGAGAAAACGAAAGGAGGTGAACTTACTTAGCTTTTGAAAGCCAAAGAATGTTGCAGAGTGGTTAAAAACGTCTATAAGAGAAGGATATCAGATAACAGCATGATTTTAAAAGAAATAGCAGGTCATTCCTTAACAACAATATCAAATGGCTGGAGGCAGAAGTTTGAAAATAAATTGAAGAATTAATTAAACTGCCAGCTAAAATAATTGAAAATAGAACAATTCCATTTGTTTTCCAGATAAATGACTTTGCAACCAAAAGTTTTCTCTGTGGAAATGTGGATGTTTTCTATTTATTTTCAGTACAAATTTGCTGTTCTATGCCTTTGTGGTTCAACTTTTACTAGCATGTTGCCCTGCTGGTATGAAGATTACATTTCTCATTATGGCCTGTTGCAAAATGGTCTCATGATGTATATGGCTTCTCAACAAGGAAGGGAGAGACAAGTATAACAAAGTATGGAAATTAATCAGATTTGATTATGGTGAGTTCAAGAAAATCACACCTCCTGTGTTTGGAGTTGTTTTCAGAAGCATTCTGAGAATCAATTACACTGATTTCAGGATTCAAAAAAATTAAAAGGGAGGGAAACATTTTTAAACAGTTCTACTTAGTACATGCTAGCTGAATAAGCACATGATTAAGTATTTGTTGCTCAGACCCCTCTTAATCAAGACTTGTTATCTCTTTAAAATATATATTCACTTAGTCTCTTTCATATACATGAAATTCTGGTTGAATATAAATTCATACTCTCAAAAACTAGGCAAGTAGTCTATCTGACTTTCCTTGAATTAAACTGTAAATAAGGGAAAATTGTAGAATCTAATTTTTTTTTAAATCTACTTATTGATGCCAACTTTTCTGTCAAATATGCTTCAGTAAATACAATAAAAGAAGTCTGTATGTCTGATATTTCAAAACTTCACAAAAAAAGAGCAGGAGTACAGGTCAGTTGAATTTTATGGAGCATAGGTCAATTTGCAAAATTAAAGAGAAAAAAGAGAAAGAAAGACAATAACGAAAAGAAAAAGCAAAGTTCCACAGAGAGAAGGGACCAGCAACATGGAAACCTGGTTAGGTCTGTCTTTGCTGAAGTTCTTTACTTTGCACTATTTAGGTGCCTTCTTCAACTTGGTTCCTAGTAATGCTCTAGGTAAAAGTTACACAGATGGCAGAAATTTGCTAAAAGAAGAATTTACTGTCATTCCTCCCATTAATAGATGGGAATGTAATATTCATTAAAAAGATTCCAGGCTTCAGTCATCCCCTAATGATCATGCAAACTCTCTCATCGATGCATAATAGAACAAAAGAGATCTGTGCATTAGGAATTACTTCTACCACTTTCTATGGCATTCATTAAAATGTCATATTCCAAACAACATTTTGCAGAAGTTACTTATCAGATTTGTTTATGGGACACATCAGAAAGAGGAGGAAATGGCAGATGTTTCCCTGCAGTTCTGCTTTGTTTTTCTTGGCTTGGCTGGACTTGGATGTGCCACAGGTAAAATCCAGCATAAAATATTTATGCTTGGTGTTGAACTTTATTTCTGCAATATAAATAAAACATCGGGATTTCCTTTAGGATGTGGGAAGATTTCATGAAAATCCTTGCAAACCCAAGAGGTAGAAACAACAAAAAGAAAATCTGTGCTGCTTGTGCCCACATTCTCTTGAGCAATAACAGGAAGGTATCTTTAGCTGAGGTGCTGGTTTGTAGTGATTTTTATGTCTTAGGTTGCTTTCCATAATGTTTTTATTCACAGTAGTACAGAGCTCTCTCAAAAAATATATTTTTACATCATATGCCCTGTCATCTGCCCATAGTTATGGATAGTGGTGAGAAAAAGCTGCACTGAGTTACACTTCAGAGGTAAATATTGACAGAAAGAATCTCAAGTCAAAGTTAGTCTGGGAAACTGGGCTGCCAGTAGGAGGGGAGGATAAGAAGGATGGACATCAGAAATTTAGTCCAATTTAGGCTCCTGCTCTGAATTGTTCTCAGAATGCTCTTTCCCTTGACTACATGGGGAGCCCACAGAATAAACCTGTAACACAGGTAAGTTGTATTGAAACTCCTTACATTGACCAAGACCTCTTTTTTCAAGTGCATTTCAGCTATTACATGCCTGGGATAGCTGTGAGGAAATCATATATGATTGCTGCTTTCCTTCTGCTGGAAAAACCTAAAATTTAATTCACCATGAAATAAGACCATGAGCTTAAATGATAGCTAAAATGACTGTGAAGCTGCTCAAGCTTTGTGAGCAGTGAAAAGTCCATGAAATGCCTGAAGGAGGATAGTAAAACAGTAGTCCCATGATGGTGTGTTCTTCTGGTCAGTGTACCATGCTCAGGGGTCAGGAGAGCATCACTGAGGTCTCTTCACACCAGGAATAACCACCCACTTAGGGCTGACCTGATTGCTGTAAGAAGATGTCTAGAGCAGTTCAGTGAACAGCAATAATGTTTTTTAGGTGAGAAATGCAATGTAAACCCCTTGACCTTGCTGTGCTTATCCACCTCTGAGGATAGGAATTTCATTTTCTCTTTGTTTGTAACAGCATGAGGGAAAATAACAAGGCAATCCTCACCTGGATTCATCTCAGGTGAGGTTCATTTATCAGGTACCAAGTTGCTCTAAAAACAATTCAACTTCTACATAACAGAGAGTCAGTCAGCATTAGATTTTTTGCTAACTTTCTGTCAATGTATGTGAGCAAAAGAACATTTCAATATCAGGGTTTTTCCTTATCTGATGATGACACTATTTAAAAGGGAGCAGGGTTGAGGTGAGGAATACAAAGTCATGATTGAGTAACTTTAATCATTAAGAACTTGCTCATTCATAATTGGCTAAAAATCCTCCCATGTTTCAGTTGTTAGTTCAATGGATTAACAGCACAAGGACACTGACCTGCCGTGTCTTTTCAGGAGGAACTTGCTGAGTGGAGATCCAGGAGCATTGAGCTCATTATGCATCCTAGGCAGGGGAGGATCAATCCTACTTCAGAGAGGGAAGCTGGAGAGCAGAAAATGTGGGAGAATTAATGGAAAGGCACCTTTTTTCTTCTTTTTTCTTTTTCTTTTTTTTTTCCAAACTTTCTCTAAAGTAAAAAAGGAATCTGTGTTAGGTCTGAAAGTATGACTAGGTGTAAAATCAGCTTGTGGCATTTTGAGGGAAAAACATCACTCTAAGAATTACTTTGGCTTGTCAAAAATTTTGAGGAGAAAAGAGGACACAACCAAGCAAGCAATGGACTTAAACCATGTTGGATTTGGGAAGAAATGATCACTGCAAGAGCTTTTCAACAAAGGAAATGCTTTGCTGAGTAGATGATTTACATCCACTCCTGGTTTCCACAAGTAATGAAAGAAAAATTATTTTCACCATCTTCTTGCTGCAGTTTAGAAAAGTGAAAAATTATGACAAGGTTTTTGCTGTAGGACACCAACAGAGCTCTTGTGGGTCAGCACACTCCTGTTCTCTGGACCAAGAGCTAAAGCTGAGGAAATAGGTGGCTCTAATTTGGCATTGCTTTTATAGGGCTCAAAAAAGTCAGTCTGGTTACTGGCTTCCATCAGCCAGGGCCCTGTACCAGAGATTAATGACCCTACAGGAATTAAAATCAGAGAAGGAGTTTGACCAAAACTCTGCAACTCTAACCCAGTTAGATTGCTGTGAGTTTTCAGGATACCCATTTGCAGCATCAGAATCTTTAAGCTAGAGACAGCTGATAAAACAGTTCTTCATTTGGTAAATGCATTTGTATTAAATTTTTAGAGGGCAATTTGATTGCATTTTTCTGAGGGAAAAAGTCTAGCTGCCTTGTTCTGACAGTGTTAAAGTGCTTTTTGTATTTATATTTAAATTTATTCAATAAACTATATATTGTGCATTGTAGGATTTTTTTTTTTCCTAATACATGGCATTATCACAATGAAAACCTTTTGCTTTTTTTAATTTAAACTGTCTGAAATTTTCCTGAATGGGAAGTTTCACCACACTGTCTCTAAGTTTTCATTTAGAATTGAGAATAATGACAGGGAAGTCACTATTTCCTAGAGGACAACAATAAACCCATGGATTTTCATCCAGGCCTACCACTAACAATAATTGGAGAGAAACTGGGGAGAAATTTGAAAGGGATTTGAAAAAGTAAGCAACACTCTCAAAGCAATCATATTTTTGACATATTCTTATTACTATGATAGCTCATTCTGCTCTGTCAGATGCCAGGTTGATAATCTAGTGGAAAGCTGCTGCCTACTAAAGGATAAATTTTCTTATCTAGTATATAGAGATGTTTTCATCCCTGTTGCCTATTTTAGGGTTTATAGCTTGTCCTCAAATCTGAGTAATGCCAACATATACCAAGCATCAAACCAAATTCCTTACTGGAATTCAATTTCAGTACTTTACCCATCAGTGTTCCTGGTGCAGAGTGTGGTGGTGCTCTGCTCTGATGTTGGCATCCAAAAGTTACATGGTTGTGTGTGACCCAGACAAAGCATCATTGTCACAGGAGATAAATGCACTCAAAGGATCTACCAAAGGTGGACATTTACCTCTGATTTGCATTTAATAAGGAAGATTAAGGTAAGTAAATACAAATCTGTGATGAAAACAACCTCTGAAGAGTATTGTGTTTTTGAGGCAAGTACAGGCATCTTTCAAGCAAATCCAGAACTGTTTTCAGGGCAAGAAAAACAATGTCATTGGGTATCACCCTGAAGATTGATTTTACCTGGGTACACAGCAAAATTCCTGCTCTAAGAAGGGAAGCTATGTAGATTTACAAAAGACATTTTGTACAACAGAACCATGCCATCACTTACAGGCTGTTATCATAAAGAACTGTGGATTTATTATTTGAGAGACAAAAATGCTACTGGACTTGGTTTCCTTAAATCTATAGACCAGATTCACAGACTTCAAAGCTCTAGGTTCAGCACTTTTGCCTTTTTTACTAGATAAAGCACAACAACAGAGCTCTGGCTTTCTACTGAGTCAGAGAATTTCCTGAGAAAGATTTACATGAGGATAGACTGCTTGCACATATCTGCCACAGATGGATTTCTTCTGCTTTCTATATTGCTGTTACTCATAGCTACTTTACACATCACTTGTTTTAGTTTTGATGCAAAGACAGTTTTGGATTTGTTCATGTACAACCTACAGTTTAATCACAACTCACAGTTTTCAATACTCAAAGGAGGCTTATAAGAAAGATGAGTGCAAACTTTTTAGCAGAGCCTGCTACACTAGGACAAAAGATAATGGTTTCAACCTAAAATAGGGATGGTTCAGACTAGATATAAGGAAGAGATTTTTTACACTGAGGGTGGTAAAACATTGTTGCCCAGAGAGGCTGTAGAAGCCCCATCCCTGAAAACATTCTGGGTCAGGCTGGACTGGGCTCTGAGTAACTTGATGTAGTTGAAGATGTCCCTGCTCATTGCAGGAGGGTTGGAGCTAGATAACCTCTGAAGGTCCCTGCTAGTTCAAACCATTCCACGATTCTGTGAATTTATCTGAATCTTGCTTTTTACCCATTTATATCATTGCACCTCAAAACACTTAGCTAAGAATGTAATAGCTTTTGAGGCAACAGAAACATATAAAACCCACATATGCTTATGTGTTTATATGACAGGGTCACCATCACCCAGCAGGAAGTGGCAGAGCCTGGCTGCAGGCAGGTCTGTGTGCAGTTTTCCAAGCAATGCTGCATCCAATATTTATGTGACTGCTATTTGGGGCTTTTCAAAATAATCATGAAAATAAGATGAAAATACCAGAGGGTGGAGCATGATATGAAGGCTGTGAGGCTGCCAGAGGTGCTCAGAATTGACCTGAATCATTCCTGTGGAACAGCAACTAAAAGGGGCTGAGTGTTGGGTGATGAACTTTCTCTCAAATATATTTGCCATGTGAGCATATAACATGGCCTTGCCCTCAGTGCATAACTTGCAGCTCTATTTCTATTTCTATGATTTGCAGCCAGTCCATTTTTCACTCATGTAAGAAGTGCAGAATGATTAATATTTCCAAGTTTTTTTCACATCAAGAAGAAACAAATGTGTATTTATATTTGTCTTGTATTTATGGATAAAATTCCTCGGGACTCTACTCTCTGATGTACAGCTGCAGATATACACAGGAACCTGGCACAAAAAAAGATTTCCTAATTAAGGTGTGCTGCAGCATGCTGGGGCAATGAGTGTGTCCCAACAATATTCAGCGACAGAGATGCTTGGGAAAATGAGGAACAGCAACCAAACAGCATTTAAGGACTTTGAGAAATGTTTGCACTGAGAAGATGCTGCTAATCAGGAGATCCTCCCCAGGAATACAGGAGTCCATAGACAACAGGTCGTATTTCACATAAGAAATTATGTTCAGCCTTTCTCCAGCCTTGTCAAAGCAATAAAGAAATAGAGAGGATGGAATTACATGTGACCCCAATAATGTTTGATCTTGGCTGGGAGAACCAGGGTGAGCAGTAATCAGGGCTGATGTCAGAGGGCTCCTTGTGAGCACCAGGATGGGATTTTCAGGGGGCAGAGCTGCAGCTCACCGCATTGCAGAGGCTCCAGGCAGCTCCCATCAGCCTGTCCTGCTCCAAGTGCTCTCCAGCTCTGTTCAGATGATTTCCTTGTGCTGTTTAATTGCAAGATCTTTCTAGCTCCTTACACACTCCCACACTGTGGGTTCATTATCTGAGCCCTCTCTTTACCCAAACCCTCTGCTCCGAGTGGTCCCACGCAAAGCACACAGTAAACATTTGCAATTGCACCAGAGCTTATTTTATACTCAAGCCAACAAGCACTCTGTAAAAAAAGCCACACAAAACCTAGTTATAAGTGGGAAGTTGTGAAATAGGTGTAGCATGAAGAGAAAGGAAAAGAACTGGTTTTATATTAGCAGGGAGAAAAACCAAACAAGGAACCCTCTACAGCAGTGAAATTTGGAGCCTAAATCAAGAAGATATCCACAAAGAGGCAACACAGATCTTGCTGTTCCTGTGATTGCTGAGGCTGCTATTAGGCCTCCTGCCATTCAGCAAAGCAACTGCTGTTGTCTTTGGGAGGACCAACTCAGAATCTGCTTCAGTGGCTGTAATTTAATAGTAAAGGCATCAGAGGTTGAAAATGGGAAACTTGGCAGGAATGCCTGGAGAAGAGGGTTTTTTGTGTGCAAATCACTGAACCTCCAAATGCCTTCTGCAAGTCTGCTTCCCTCAGTCTTTTTTTTTTTTTTTCTTCAGGAAATGTACAGCCTCAGCATGTCAAAAATGAGAAGCACAGAAAACCAGCCAGTGTTAAAATCACAGAGGTTTATACTGAGGTGCAAAGTCAATTTGAGATAAATTAGAGAGTCCCAGGAAGCAGAGCCCTTTTCTCTGCCCTCTTCATGGCTGCTCCTCTTGAACTGGGCTCTGGACTGCAGGCTGTGCAGCTTCTTTACAGATTTAGGCAACAAACTCCAGGCTCCAGGGCAGTTTGGTAAAACTCATGGTCATGTATCCAGGGCTCACAGAGATGCTGTGGCTCAGGTGAGTCACAGCTTGTTTGCATCCCCTGAGCCCTCGGTGACATGAGCTAGCACAGCTCAGCTCCACCAGCAAAGTGCTGGGCTGTGCAGAGCTGGAGCAAAGGCTGGAGCACCTGTGAGTGACCTAACCATACTGGGCACTGTCCATGCCCACAACAGCCAAGAGAGCCACACTGGCTCCAAAGGAGCCAGCACTGCTCTGGATGCTTTATAAGCCACTACTAAACATCACAGGGACAGCAGCATCAATCCCTTCTTCACCATCTCCTAATTCACATATGAAATTGGCATCATGTTACTGGGCATTTTTCCTTGGTGACCCAGCTTTGGGCATAATTTTCATTTGCCTGTGGACTCTTTGCATCATCCACAGACATTTGGCACCTTGGCTGGTCTTTAAGCCCACAGCAAAAGCCAGTGCAGTGAACTTTTCCTGGTCCCAGGGAATGTCACCCTCCTATGCTCTTCCAGTTCTCATTTAAATAAAAGCTCTGGCAAGTCAAGAAAGCAGTGGTGCTGCTGAGCCTTCCCAGGCCTCTTCTGTCAGGAAGACAGTCATGATGCAATTGATAAATTTTCAAAAAGACAGTGTATTCTGTAGGTGCTATCTGGTGTTTAACATATTAGGATGATGTGCTTTGCTAGGCTAAGAACTAAGATGAAGCCTCAGCACTTAAATCTGATGCCCATGGCAGTTTTAAGTGCTGAGCTGAATGCAGGATGTGGCTGTAACTGAGACAGGTTATGGTGGTGAGTTTCCCCAGGAACATGGAACACAAAATTCTCCACTCCTGTGGACAACCACATGAATACATAAATTGAGTGGCTGCTGCTGAATTTTGCTGTGATAGAGAGAAATCCTTACAATAAAGATGGAGAAAGTGAGAGGCTTAAGTGCCCATATGCATGTAAGCCTCAAGGTCACCCCAGAGTACCTGCTGGTGGGGCCAGGCTAGTCTGCAGCTGTCCTGCCAGGGCCTTGAGCAGAGAGCCTAGCTGAAGGCCAGGGATGAGATCTCCAGCCAAAACTTTTTTATTTCCCATAAACAACCTGCATTAAAAAAAAAAAAAAAAATCTTTTTTAAAGAACTCACATTTTCCAAAGAACCTAGTTTTCACTGGAAAAAAAAAAAATCCAAAATTGGGTCTGTGACTGATGCTATTAAATGTACAAAAATATATAAATACATTCCCCCTTTTCCCCAGTTCTCTTCCTCTGTGACCCATGGAGACAAGGTAGGGTTCTGCAGATGGAACCTGCTGTTCAGTTTATAGAACCTCCAAAATAAAAAGCAAGTACATTCTGGAAGGGCTCTTTAACACAAGGGTGCCTATAGCTGATGCTGAATCAGCCTCTGAGGAGCTTTAAAAAGAAAAGAAAAGAAAACGCAAGTGACTTGAAACACCACTGCAACTGTAACTGATATTCTATTTGAATTAAACATTTCATTTACTCTGCCACAGTGACTGTGACCTTTTCAACTGCAGTTTGGCTCTAAGTGACTGATGTTCCTCACGTCACACATGAGGCTTAACAGACTTGTTCTGTCAAAGAATGAAAATAGCTCTGTGGGTATTTTGTGTGCCCGTTTCACAGAGAGATAACAGTGAATGCAATAAAAAGTAATGGTGTGGAAGAGATCGTGCTGCTGCTTTCCAAGGGTCATGTATATATGGCTGATGAGGAACCTTGGCACTTCAGCTGTCTACTGAATTAAAGAAACAGTGATGGGCAGCAGCCACTGTGCAACCTGAAAACGTGCTGCACAGCTCCCGTGTCTTCAGAGCCAACGTGACCTCGGCAGAAAATTCAGGTTATACTCCTAGGGATGAACTTCCAGAAAAAATGTTCTCCGAGTTGGGCGAACTCTTGAAAGCCTTGGTTTTCCTCATTGCCTACAGGTATTTTCTCATTGCCTTACAGACCCTAATGAGGGTCTACAGCTGGATTGAAATGATTTTATGGGAGAATGGCCCACCTGTCCCCCTACTCTCAGTGGCATGCAGCCCCTTATCAGAAGGGTGCAGTGCCAGAGCTTGAAGGGAGTTTCAAGTAGTTTGCCCACACTGTGTAGCTGGTGATTTTATTTGTCTCCTCTCAGAAAACTGAGGTATCTTCTTCCAGAGAAGAGAAATAACAAACTATTTTAAAATATCTCTGCATTAGTGAACCCCACAGATTGTTTGGTTGGAACAGCATCAAAACCCATTTTCATATTGTACTTTTCTTATTTTTTAGATTAAGTCTCTTTCAAAGCACCTTAAGAAGAGAAGTAAGGTTCCTCTCTGGATGTCAAAAGTCCCCATGGCACAGGGAGAGGTGACATCAGATGCCTCAGCAAGACACACATAGCCAGGAGCATCTGAAAAACAGACTTGGAAGCTGGAAGAAAGGGCATAAAAGCTGTAACTGGCTGGTTTCTTTGGGATGCCACAGAGTCACTTGTGGTTATCTGTGTCACTCTCTTCATCACAGACAGCAAAAGGCACAGCCAAATGCAGCGGGATGGCTTGGGGCTGGAATTGAACACAGGGAAGGAGATAATCACAGAATCACAGATTCAACTATGTTGGAAAAGACCTTTGAGATCACCAAGTCCAACTTATGAACAAACACCACCTTGTCAAGTAGACCATGGCACTAAGTGCCATATCCAGTCTTTCTTTAAACACCTCCAGAGACAGTGACTCTACCAGCTTCTGGGCAACCCACTCCAATCCAAATCACTCTGTCTGTGAAGGAATTCCTTCTAATGTCCAAGCTAAACCCTTCCTGGCACAGCTTTAGACTGTGTCCTCTTGTTCCTTTTGCTGGTTGCCTGGGAGAAGAGACTGGCCCTCAGTTGGCTACACCCTCCTTCCAGGGAGCTGTAGAGAACAGTAAGGTCTCCCCTGAGCCTTCTCCAGCTAACAACCCCAGCTCCCTCAGCCATTCCTCATAGGATTTGTATTCCAGACCCTTCACCAGCCTTGTTGCCCTTCTCTAGATACTCTCCAGCAACTCAACATCCCTCCTAAATTAAGGGGCCCAGAAATGTGTGCAGTCCTCAAGGTGTAGCCACACCAGTGCTAAGGGGAAGAATCACTTCCCTGGTCCTGCTGGCCAAACTATTCCTGATACAGGCCAGGAAAATATGGAGGCAGAAATGGCTGAGTAGGGATGAGAAGGGACAATACAATCTCTTTCATCAGCTCTGCTGGCTTTCAGGGCTTGTTGAACTATAGCCTGACTTTAACAGGCAGAGCTCAGCTGCTGCTCAGGAATGAAGAGCCCAAGAGTGTGCACAGGCCAGTGTCAGGTGGCCAGTGTCAGTGTCATGGGTCATGTGCTGTGCAACAGAAAAGTACTGTCAGGTCCTGTGCAACATTGAAACCCCAGCTCAACACAGGAGAAAACACCACTTCTGGTAAGGGTCCACTTTTCCAGTCAAGGGCTGCTGCAATGTTTGCAAAATGAACCAGTTGGAGAATAATACAGGAAAAAGAAGAGTCAGGAAACAGAAATTATTGGATCTGATATGTACAGCCAATTCAGTCTTCGATGATGCAGATGCATCATCCCATGGATGTTCACTGAGAACCAAAAGGCTTGGCTATAACAGTCATAACACTCTGTGCTGGTGTGGATAAACTGGAAAGATGGGAAACTGGTGGGAATAGTGCACTGAGCACTCACAAGCAGGACTCCAAAGCAGCCAAGAGGCTGGGAAGGTGGGAGGTAGCCTTTTCCATGATATTTCCATTCACTGAGGGGGAGAGCCAGAGGTCTCTGGACAGAGGTTAAAGTCCAGCCCATTAGAGACCCACCAAGGAGACCAGAGAAACCACCAGAGGAGGTAGACTAAGCTGCACTATAATATAGACCATGATACTAACTTCATACTCTAAAAATAGGGGGAAAGGAAACTGAGGAAACTCAGGTCTGGAGAACTCACAGTCAGATTGCAGACTGACATTAATGAGTACAAAGAGTATCCAAGCAATCTTAATGGGCCCCAGTCAGTTCTTTGACAGATTAGTCTTTTTAGTGGATTTCATAGTCCTTTGAAGCAAGCACACAAATTCCTCATCACACATGAGGGGAAGGAATTTCACAGGTTTCCAAAGGGAGATCCAATCTGCCTAATATATATACCTAAAATCATAACCCATTTGGCTAACTGCTCATAACTGACACAAAACCTCACAGGTACCACGGCTGTTGGCTCCAGAATCAAGGCTTGTACCAAGTCTGACAGTCGTGTGGTCATGGAAACCAGCAACATATAATACCACAAAGATGATGCCTGATGGCCAAGACAAGCCCCATCAGTGGCCAACTCTGCTTTCTCACATTTTCTTGTATTAGCAGAGTGCAGGGAGGATGCCCACACACAGTTAATTCACCTCTATACTTTGACTGCAAAAACTATCTGTGCTGCAGGTGAATAATTTTTATATTCTCTGTGCTTTATATTACAGCACAGAGTGTGAGTTGAGAGCCAGGCTTACCTCCCACACACATACCTTGTAATATCAATATGTGTGACTCACCCTTCAGCTGCTCCTATAAGAAACCAAGAAATATTTCATAAAACCTATCCAGAGATTTATTAGTTTTCAGAAGAAAAATTGTAATCCATGTGTCCTTCCTTTTTATTTTTTTTTAATTCAAACTTTATCTCAGAGTAATACATTCTGCCCAAAGCTTTCTGCACACTCCTAAATACCATAGGTATGGGAATTCATTGAACAATTATTCTTTGTGCTCCCCTATCCAATTCCTTATTTTTATTTGCAGAAGCAGTTATATTTTAGGAAATACACATATAGTTAACCATATCCATAACCCTTCTTCTCTGCTTTCCAAGACTTTCCATCCTTATTCTTGTCTCTTTACAACTCATTTCCCTACACCAAGAAGCACAGCACAGAACATTCTGTACCCTGTTTGTAGCACTCTTACTGATCTCTCGCTGTTTTCCAATATTCTGGGCATTGCTTTCTTTCCCAAAAAAGAAAAAAAAAAGCTGTCCTTTTTTTTTTTATCACCATTATTGTAAAAAAATGACAGGAACTCCTTTACAGACTGTAAAATCAACATGCTTGTAGATGTGCAGTTGGGACTTGCAATGGTTAGTTATAAGGTGATTATCCATAGCAACTGTCAGCTTGTTTCAGAGCCCAGTTATTAGGCAAGCAGACTGTTTATTTTGTGCATACTTGCAGCATTTCATTAGGTTTTGCCAGTAGATAATTGCTGCTTCTTATCTTCTCTAAGGAAAGATCATGTATGGGCCACTTGCCACAGATACATTGATTGCCATAAAAAAATCTCAGCATGGGTTTCAGTTACTTAGCACTGTTTTCCCATATTTAGAGAACAGGATATAGCTTTGACAAATGAGGGCTCTCTTACAGCTGAAAGATAATTCAGTATTTCTCCAGTTCTATTTAAGTTATTTAGTCCTATTGTGTATGTCAATTATGCTCTCAAAATTTAGACTGTCATCACAATTAGCATTTTGCCTGGGACTTTGCAGAACTGCAGAAGAACAAGGTTCCTGCTCTAAAGAAGCTCACAGACCAGGGGCTACTATGGGAGCAACCAAACGGTGTGACAGTGGCAAGCAGAGCAGAGAGATGCGTGTGAAAGGCTGTGTGAGCTCTGAGTGGAGACAGAGCAGGGTGATTGTACCAGTGTGCCTGTCTGACGCGGCTGTGCACCTGGACTGGTGCTGTTAGCCTGATGGGGGTGTCCTGCCTGGCTGAGGGAGTGCTCTGGCTGAGGTGACACCTGGACTGGGCTGAGCCAGCTGCTGCTGTAGCAGCACACGTGTCATGGACACAGGAGCAGCGGGAGCGCTTGGTGGCTGCGTGAAACGCGCAGCCTCCCTCCTTGAACCAAAAGAAGCTTAATGGCATAAACCCCTGGTGAAGGGTTTCAAGTCAATCCCAAGCACAAATTCAGGCTGGGCAGAGAACAGATTGACAGCAGCCCTGAGGAGAAAGGAACACCTTGGGGTGTTGGTTGATAAGAAGCTTGACATGACCCAGCAATGTGTGCTTGCAATCCAGAAAGTCAAATGTGTCCTGGGCTGCATCAAAAGCAGCGTGGTCAGAAGGTCAGTGGTGGCGATTCCCTCCTCTGCTCTGCTCATGAGACCCCTGGAGTGCTGCATCCAGTTCTGGGGACATGAACTGTTGGAGCAAGTACAGATGAGGGCCATGAGGATCAGAGGGGTGAAGCACCTCTCTTGTGAAGACAGATTGAGAGAATTGGGGTTGTTCAGCCTGGAGAAGAGAAGGCTCCAGGCTGAGCTTATAGAAGCCTTCTAGTGCCTAAAGTGGCTTACAAAAAAGCCAGAAAGGAACTTGTGACAAGTGTGTGCTGTGAAAGGACAAAGAATGACAGCTTCAAACTGACAGAGAGTAGGTTTAGATTAGATATAAGGAAGAAACTCTTTTCTACATGAGTGGTAAGGTAGTCAAACAGGTTGTTCAGAGACATTGTTGATGCCACATCCCTGGAAGTGTTCAAGGACAGCTGGGATGGGGCTTTGAGCAGCTTGGACTGGTGCAAAGCATTCTTGCCCATGGCAGGGGGATGGAACGAGATGACCCTTAAGGTCCCTTCCCACCAAACCGTTCTGTGGCTCTATGATGTCAGGGAGTTCTGTCACCTGGGCCATTGCTCAGGTTACTGAAAATACTCAGAGAAGCAAGGCACCCCTCTCAAGCCTGCCAGGCCCTCCCTGCACGGCTCAGGTTTGGCTAAGAAGACCCTTTTCCCTTCCATCACCCTTTCGCTCCGCTCCTCCGCGTCCTCGCTCTCTGAGCAGCTGCCCTGACTGGCACAGCCCGTCCCCGCACAGCCCGCCCTGGAGCGGGAAGCGAGCAGCGGAGGAACGAATGCAGAGAGGCAAGGTCCCGGGCGCTCGGCCGGGGCAGGAGCCGGAGCCAGAGCCGGGCTGTGCCGGTCTGTGCCGGGCTGTGTCGGGCTGTGCCGGGCCGGGCTGTGCCGGTCTGTGCCGGGCTGTGCCGGTCTGTGCCGGACTGTGCCGGGCTGTGCCGGTCTGTGCCGGGCTGTGCCGGGCTGTGTCGGGCTGTGCCGGGCTGTGCCGGGCTGTGTCGGGCTGTGCCGGTCTGTGCCGGGCTGTGTCGGGCTGTGCCGGGCCGGGCTGTGCCGGTCTGTGCCGGGCTGTGCCGGGCTGTGCCGGTATGTGCCGGACTGTGCCGGGCTGTGCCGGGCTGTGCCGGGCTGTGTCGGGCTGTGCCGGGCTGTGCCGGGCTGTG
>VZRH01004001.1:696580-750758 GCA_013397555.1 Urocynchramus pylzowi
GGGCTGGCCCTCCTGGCTGCCAGGGCACTGCTGGCTCATGTTCATCTTTCCATCCACCAGGACACCCAGGTCCCTTTCCATGGCCCTGCTCCCCAGCCTCTCATTCCCCAGTCTTTCTGTACATTCATGGATGTCCCATCCCAGGTGCAGAATCTGACACTTTCCCTTACTGAACTTCATATTGTTTGGGATTTTCCAGCCCTCTGATTTGTCAAGGTCTCTCTGCAGGGCCTCCCTGCCTCTGAGAGACTCAACAGCTCCTCCCAGTTTTGTATCACCTGCGAACTTGCTCAGTGCCCCTTGCAGTCCCGTGTCCAAGTCATTTGTGAAGATGCTGAACAGCTCAGAGCCCAAGATGAAGCCCTGCAGAACCCCAGGAGTGACAGCTTGCCAGTCTCATTCACTATAACCCTTTGTGCCTGACCTATCAGCCAGTTGCTCACCCATCCCATGGTGTCTTTATCCAGCTGTGGGCTGGACATTTTGTCCAGAAGGATCCTGTGAGAGACAGGAATCCAGAAGCTTTACTGGAATCCAAAAAGATTACATCAACTGGCTTCTCTTAATCAACTAGGTGGGTTACCTGACATGAAAAGAAATCAGGTTTGATACCAGGACCTTCCTCCCATGAAGCCATGCTGGATGTGACCTACAACTGCATTGTCTTTTTGGTGTTTTTCAGCATCTTTCAGAATAATATTTTCCTTAACTTTGCCAGGCACTGAAGTGAGACTGACAGGCCTGTAGTTTCTGGGCTCCTCCTTCTTGCCTTTCTTGAAAACTGGGACAATGTTTGCCATCTTCCAATCAGCTAGGACTGCTCTGGATTCCAAAGACTGTTCAAAAATCATCAAGAGAGATTCATCAAGAATGATGTCTTGTATTTCTAATTATAAGGGGAAGAAGGCAGAGTTTCCATCATATTTATGCTTAACACCTTTTCTTGTAGAAAAAAAAAATACTTCCAGGTACATTCACAATTTAGATTTAAACAATTTTCATTAGAAAATTTAACATAAATTGCTATAGAACGATATAATTGTAAAATTATACATTCCATAAATATCTTTCTTACAGAGTTTATGGGTACTCTGTAAGAAAAATATTCTGGTTTCACTATTTAACTTCCAATCCGCTTTCCTGGTTTTCCTTTTTGTCTTTTTTCCTGAAAGACATAACTAGTGTGTATTGAAGGAAAAGCATTCATTGGGTGGATAAAAGGCTTTTTCAGGTACTACAATTTGATATCCCCATTTTTCTATTATTAATTTATTATTTAGGCTTTATCTTCCATTAGTAACACTCTCTGGTCTGTGTCACAATAGCACTTTCTTCCCTAAATGGTTTATGCCCAAAAGAAGATAAAATGCACTTGATTTGTGGGAGAAAGATTTGTTCTATTTAGATACAGACATATATCTGAGCACAGACATAAAAACATCTCCTCTGACATTTAAAATGGGTTTTTCTTTGGTGTTATGGAAGACTAACTGAGGCACAAACAACTTTGTGACCTGGAGTTCTAAGGTATTTCTCCATCAAAATGGACAAAAAGGAGGTATGGCAGCTAGGGAACAGAAGAGTGAGACCAGCAAATCTTTACTTATAAAGAATATCTGTAGAATTGGAGGCATCCACAGAGAAGAACTGTGCTGCACTGGTGAAAGGGAAAAAAATGTTGAATATAACAGAGTGTTGAGAGGAAACTAATATTCATGCAGATGAGTTTAGACTGACAGCTGAGAAAGACAGTTTTGGCAGACACATATTAGATAAATTAGAGTAGGATGATGCAAGTGTATATGGGATTTTTTTAACTTTCACTCTTCACTTCCACTATTTTTCAGTTAAGCATAATTTTCCCTTCCACAATATTTACAATCTCCAGCTGAACAAGGCTTCCACCAGGCTTACACAAATAGTTTTTGGAAGGATGAAGAATGTATCCTCATATATGGAAATGTCAGAAATCCTGTTCTTCCTACTAGACTGAGTGCTGGACTTTCATCTAACACAGCTAATACATAATTATCATGGCAAAATGACAGAATTTGCCTGGTCTCAGTGAGTAGGCAAGATCTTGCTCTTACCCTGTGGTCATATCTAGAATAAACTGCTAAAAATGTCTTCATTTCTAAGTGGGAGTTGTGAAATATAGGAAGCAGAGATGTGTTCACCACGACAGGTGTTCACTGCACTTGTCATCTTCCTCATGTCCCCAAACAGCCACAGGTCTCCTGTGCAAACACTGCTGCTTGGTTCCTGCATGTAAATTTTCTTAAATCTGATGGCACAGAAAACCTTCCTGTACAGCTCTTGAGAAAGACAAGGCTACAATAGCTGGAAATCCTTAAAATTATGATTTCTTGAGGTTAAAATCAAAACCTTCCCTGAAATGTAATAACATGTTTTACTTGGACTGAGAACAGAAACAGAAATAGAGCCATATGCCAATTTGTGTATCATTAGGCCCATTTAATTGAGTTAATTCAGAGATAGATACATGACAGGATGCTGCACATCCAGCTATTGAGGATAGAGCTGCTGGGAGCCGAGCTGTGGCAGCACAGCTCTCCTCCTGCCCACCTGACCCTGCCCAGCTCTGCTGGCAGCTCCACACTTGCTGGACTCACCATCCTTGCTCCTTGCCTGGGCTGAGATTGTCTCCCACTGAATTTAAGATATATCCTGCTGTCCACACCAACATCACCCGGACTTCAGCCTGCAGCTATCCTGCGCTGCCTTCTGCATCTCAGGTGGGCTCTTGCCCCTCTTCCTGAGCCCTGGTTCCCAATGCTTACTTTGGAGATCTCTGAAATTAGGGTTCTGACTTTGTGTTTTCCTGAAGTCAGTCATCTAAATTGCTGCATGTTCTTACAGCCCAGCAAGGCTGGGAAGATGGCTGTATCCTTTGTGAGACTGCTCGCTGCTTAGCGCTGGGGGGCACACCAGGCCCTGTCCAGCTCCTTCCCAGTTGTTCCTTATTCCCAGTTGTACAGGCTGTTCCAGCCTCCCCTGCTGAGCTGTTCCAACTCCACTCACAATTTCCTTCACATCCCTGGGCACAGCCAGCTCACAAATATGCAGTGCTATGAAAATTAAATCAAGTTTAATAGCTAGCTAAATATCACCATGGGCATTTTCTGATTGCATTGCACTGGGAGAGGGACAGCTGCTGCCATGTGTCATGTAATCTCCTGTGCTGGAATGCAGCAACAAATCTTTGAATAGACATCAATGATAGATCTAAAACTTGTCTTTACTCAGCCTAGATGTCATAGACTTCTTTCTCTCTAGATTAATGTAAGAGTGGATAAAGTCCTCTATCTTCATCTTGCTGATCCTCTCTTTGGGTGGCAGAGGAGTGGGTAGATATCTTTTAAAAATACTTCAAGCTTTTAGAAGTATTGAATGCCTAGGTGATTTCTGCTTTTAGATGTCTGCAATATCTTCAAAATTTTTCCCTCCTGCTCTGCAGAATTTTGGGGCTTTTTTTTTTTACATATGACTTATCCCTTTTGCTGTTATAAAGTCCACACAGTCTCTTGGTTTTTCACTGTCTCTAATGAACATAGACACAGCTTGCAAATAAACCAATATCTGCAAGAGCTTGATACATTAGGCACAGGAGCCCTAGGAGGAGACAAAGAAAGCATTTTCAATAATGAGCAAGTTGTAAAAATTAATGCTTTTTATTTGATCATTTGAGTAGATTATCTGGAAAATTCCATTCTGCATCAGCAGTGAGATGAGATGTGAAGAACTGTCTTGTGTTAACAAATGGACTGGATGATCTGAAAGGTTTTTTCCGACATAAATTAATCTTCGACTCTGTAAACTCTCACACCTAATAGAGGATCATAGAACTAAAGAGCAACTGACCTGTTACAGATTGGTTGCAAAGGGTGATAAAGTTTTGAATGTTCAAAGACAAAATCCCAGTCCAATACATTTCCTACAATGCTGCATAGCAGAAATAAAAAAATGAAGATGATAAAGAGCCTCGGACATTATATATTATAGCACTGGCTGAATTCTTTTTGTGAACACAGAGCACACAGGGATTTCAGTGTTCTCCTAAGACTAGAACACCAGCTGCAAATGTGGACCCTTCCCATGGAGAGCCTGACTGTTGCCTTATGCAGGAGCTAGGAGAGTTCAGGCATCTGTCTCTTGGTCTCATCACTGCTGTCTCAAAATTACCCATTGCTTCAACTCCATTACTCAAAGCTCTCCTTCCTGCCCTTCTTCATGTTTAATCTCACTCTTCAGCAAAAGGCATTAAGTGAAGAATGTAAGCCACAAAGGTAAGAGTTTATCTGAACCTCTGCAAAAATAAAAATTGGTGAGGTCAGAAGAAGAATCATAGAATCATTAAGGCTGAAAAGACCTCCAGGGTCATTGAGTCCAGCCTTTGATGAAACACCATGATGTCAATTAAACCATAGCACTAAATGTCACATCCAGTTGTTTCTTGAACACTTCCAGTGATGCTGACTCCACCACCTTCTGGCTAGCTCATTCCAATGCTTGACAGCTTTTTCAGTGAAGAAATTCTTCCTGATATAGAGGAAAAGAGCAAAAAGGATGGCACTGGGTTATGTGAGGAGCTACCAGGATGATCTTTCACCAGAAAATCTAAAAATTCCAAACTGGTTTTGCCAGTAAATAAGATATAAGATCAGCCTGAAAAATCCTCATGTACATCCTTATCAGTGCATCCCCACTTGTCTTGAGCATTCCTGAGAATGGAAGTCCCTTTTCATGGTATCTCTAGTTCAGGCTTCTCATGCATGTCAGCTCTTCTCAGACCCTGTTCAACTTCCCTTTACTTTGCTTAGAATAAACTGCATATGTTCTGTCATTTTTCCAGATTCTTGGCCTTTAAGAGAAAGGTTTTGCACATTGTTTCTTCATTCCTTCTTTTCTGCTAGGATTTTTCCACGGCCTTAATGTTATCTCACACAATATTCTAAGCAATCTTAGAAGGCCTGCTATTTTCCTGTATTCTGTCTTGCCCACTCTTCTATAGTGCTTGCACTTGAAATATAGATTATCCAGGTTAAGGCTCTCAGTTTTTTTGTGTCAATCTTTCCAACCTAAATCTGGAGAGAGTGACCTGTTAGGAAACTGATTCCATGTTCTTGAGCCTGTATGTTTTAGCTCACTGGATTTTTTCAGTCAAGGGCATTGAGAGTTCCCAGCTCATGCTGGTGAGCAAAAAAAAAATATCTGTCTGTAGACTAGATGTCATAGAAAAACTCTACTCAGGGTTTTATTCCAATTTTGGGGTCAACTCTACTAGTGGTCACACCATGAATGCTTTATATTTCATTAATAGTGTAATACAGATAATGTACTCTTGAGTATAAATCTGGCTTATGGTATTTATAGATACAAAATCTTCATAAAGTCACCAGAACTCAATTTTAACAGACACAGATTTTCCAAAGTGTCACACTGGACATTCAGGGCCTGTGTATGGTCTTGTGGTGTCTTTTTGCAGAACTAGCTCAAATATTCTGTTTGCCAAATAGTACCCTAATGTGCAAAGAGAAGCTTAATGGCTACACTGCAGTGGAACAGCACAAGTTCATGCATTTTAACTGCCTTTTATTTAGGAAATGGCACAACATAATGAAGTGTTTGGATTCTGGCCATGACTCCAGTCTCCTGCCTGGTTCTGTCCTCAAAACTCGGCATAGTTTTCATCACCATTTTTATTTTCTATCTTTTACAAAGACTGTTTTAGGACAGCAGTGCTTTCAGGAGCAAATTTTCTGATGTTTGTGGGTGCACAGGGCACAGAGAATTGCATAAGCACCACCTACACATTTCATAAAATTGCTGATTATTTATCCATAATTGAAAAGATTACACGTTACCTTTCTCCTATCTCTTTCACACTTCTCGCTCTATGATACATTTTGCATATGTATGTCCTTTCAGTGTGGATATTTTGCATTATGCCTTGCTGAAGTTTCACAAAATGAAAAGGATCTGTCCCCACATGGCAGACAGGTTCCTGCTTTTACAGGGTGCTCAGCTACAGGGACAACTGTCAGGCAATGCTCATCACTTTTTTGGCTTTCTGTATAGGAGACCTCTTGTCTGAAAGTCAGTCTCTCTCTTTCCCTCTCCAAGCCTGCAGGGACTGGGGAGATTTCCTTTCTGATGCTGAAACCCCCCCTTCCCAGACATTGTGTAATGAGAGTTGTGCACTTGAGTCTACAGCACAAAAAAAATACATGCAGACCTGAGATAAATCTGAGTTATTAATTGAAGCTCACGGCAGCCATGGGAGGTTATTAGCTTAACAGAGGGATGGGGAAATTGAGGCAGCCTCCCAGGGTCACACTGTGGAAGAGATTGATAAATAGCCTAGTAGCCCACACCTGAGCTCTTATTTCCAGACCACTTCTGCCTCTTAAGATATGTAATAGAGCAGCATTGGAATTTTGGAGTAGAATTCCATTAATAATCAGTAGTCAAAAATATGGCACATCTAGCAATAACAGCTGGAGGAAAATTAAAAATTTCATTTTTAATGTATTTCCTTCTGTTCCACAGTGTTTGATATTAATTAAAAGAGAGCCCTGAGCAGTACAGAACAGCAAAAACCTCAATCAGTCATAGCTGAGAATATGCTAAAACTTGGTATGTGAAACTTTAAGGCACAGTTTTTGGTTTAGGTTGAGTGTAGTCTGCTTTTTTGTTGACCCAGTTTTAAAATTCACACTTTCTGGCAAATCAACTGAGTCACCTGAGGGCTCTCAAATCCAGTCAAAGAGTGAGTGATTTCTTCTAGATTTGCTGTCTTGTTATTTTTTAACTCTGTATCAAATAATTTATATGGAGCTTTACCTGTGTTATAGTTCACTGATACAATTAATTTCAAAGTTTTTTGGGAAAATAAACCTCCAGTGAAAAATATTCTTATTTAATAGCTAACATAAGAAAGTATTGTTATGAATTGTGAGTTAATTTTAGAGCTCTGCAGAAGTGAAAATAATGTTATTTCAGGCTGTGGGCCCACGGGCCAGATTGTCTGCTGTGGGACTATACAAAGACTGTATAAAGACAACTGGTCAGGAAAATGCAGCTTCTCCTTTATCATGGTCAACTTTGGACTTGCAACTGATTCAGAGCTATGTCCTACCCTGAGGACCTCTAAACGAGCAGACTTCCAGGTGGATCATCAGCTTGTAGGCAGGCTGACCTTCCTCTTGTAATTTGTGATCCAAGCAGAACAAGCTCCTGTAAACCAAACTCGCCCTTCTCTCCATCCCACCCCTCTCACTGCTCAGCCATCAGGGCCATCCCTGGTTCACATATTGATCCCTGTTTCACATAGTCAGTGTGTCCAGGAAAGTCTGCAGGTGTGTGGTGCCTAAGAGTGCATTTGCTTTGGGAGATCTGTGACCAGACCTGTGACTGTGCCTCAGAAGGCAGCACCAACACAGCCTCTCATGGAACTCTTGGAGATGGACAGGTGCCCTCCCTTCCTCACTGGCTCCTGATAACCTTTAGCCTCCAGGCAATGCTCCCACAGTTATGATGCTGTGGTTCACAGGTCTGTTGACTAAGGGCCTTCTGCATCAGAAGGCTGTACATGCAGATCACACCAGCAGCTCATACCTGCTCCTCCATGCTGATCCTTCACTATTAGGGAAGACATGGCATCTTTCTTGGAGTGGTAATTTTCAGAGACGGGAATGTAGGAGGAGAGTTTGAAACCTGTATCACTATGCCAAACATACGGAGATGAGGAGAAAATAGCTGAAGTGATGACTGGATTCCAAATTCCTCCTGATTTCAAGTGAGATCTAGGCATACATTTCACACAAATGTGGATCTGTGACAGAATGAAGCAGCACTTCCAAAACTTATAAGGTTTATCTGTTCTGAATGCTAAGACTGCACAAAGTAATTCTTTGTACTCATTAATTCATCTGTACTCGCTACTCTCAGAGATTTTAAGGAAGTATATGAGGCTGATCCAACAAATAAGTGCCTGTGATGCTGCTGAAATGATACCTCTACAGGTGAAAATGCCTTATTTGGACAAGTGTTGGTGAGACAGCTAAGGGAGCTTTCTGCCTGCATCCAAGACCCCAAAGAGGAGCACAGTGACAGGATGGCAGCGAGCTCACGGGGTACCACAGTCAGTCCCCCTTCCAGCCCTGTGTGTTCCTGCCCTAATCACATCTTATCAGGAACAGTCTTCACAAATTGCCCCTTTGGAAGTCTGCCTACAGAAGCAGTTCAGTGCTATGAGACATACATTTATCCTCTCTACACCTACTTACGTAACCAGTTACACATCAGTTATAGTTTTGTACGTCTCAGATCAGTAATCTCACTCCATTGCATTTTGTTCTCACTCCAAGCCATAATGCTGCCAAAAGTCTGAAAATCACAGGTTTTAATTTTCTTATATTTTTAGACATAGAATGCCAGACAGATACTTCACACAGGCACACCTAAAAGAAGAAATACAAGACCACAAACATTTAAAACAGGCAACTGACAGAGCAGAGCATTTACTCTGGAGATCAATATAGATATCAATAGGAAAATGATGTCCACCCCCAAACAGGCATAACAGAAGCTGAAAATCTGAAGTACCACAACATACACGAGAAGTAAGTATTCAGAATTAATGGTATTTGTATTTTTTTGGGGGTGATACTGGGTGTTCCTGGGAAAAGGCACTTCACTGTGGATTGAACCCAATTTACAATTTCAGAATGCTTTCCTTGCATTAAAAATTGTAGGTTAATTGAAGAAGATTAGGATGACATATGATTCTGTAATTAAGTAGGCATTACACTCACATCAGCAGAAGTGAGCAACTCTGCATTCCACAGATCAAAGAGGAAGAAGGTAACCTACATTTTCTTCATCCTGGCAGCAGGAACTGGTGGAGCAATTTTTGGTAACAGACCCCAGCAGGGTGGAATGATGCTGAGTTGCATTTGGGGGAGACTCCAGACCAGCAAAAACAAGGTCTGTTGGTCTCCAGCCCAGCATGGCAAGAGAGACGTATCCTGGGGCTCTTGAGGTGCAGAAATTACATTTTTAATAGCATAATCTCAACACAGTAAGATCCTGATCCAAAGTCAGATGAAAGTACATATTGCCACTGACTTCTGAAAATTCCGAAGTTTTAAAAATCTTGTCATATTCTCCAAAATTAATGTATTAAAATGTGCTTTATTTAATAACAGTATCTCCAGCCTGTCAGAGGATTCAAAAATGTCTGTCCACAGTTTTGGTGACAGTTTACTCTTAAATTATAAGGCTAAAATCACTTCTCTGTGGCTAAGGTGTTCTCCTAGCAATGTGACTGAGAAGCCCTTCTCAGCTGTCGGGCTCCCAACAGTCCCATTGACACTGTGGGGAGGATTTTGACCTCTGGAGGGTCAGAGGAAGAGCCCTCATTATGAGCTATGAGTCACTCAATTGCTGAAATTGAACTTTTTCCCATTTATGCATAATTCTCTAGGCATAATTTAAATTTTATAGAAAAGGAGAAGATGTCCCATTTCTATCTCAGTTCCTCTAGTTATACAGTTTCCCAAACATATTAGGTCTCTTAGAAAGAGATTAGCTTAAAACAGAGATTAATAGTTTCTGGAGAAAGAAAGCCTCTTTCCTCCAGATGATATCATCAGTAACTCTAGTAGTTAAATCTTTTCTTCTTTCCCAATCAGACCAGCTGCACTAATCCATTTCCAAGATCAGCCTGACCCACAAACATGACAGATGAACTAAAAGAAAGGAAGTGGTTTTTTGTAGCCATTTGAATTTTGCACACACTATTGTTCATGAAAGTTCAAGTGAACTCAAGTGATCACTTAAATCCCAAAGCACAGAAGGTGCAGACATAACTAATAATGAGAACTAACTACATTGCAATACCAAACCAGACTGGTTTATAGATCTGAAACAGCCTGCACTGTAACAGAGCACCATTTCTTGAATGCAGCTTTATTTTCATTTACATACATTTCTGAGATGATAACCAAGGCCACAAGAGAAGACAGGGGACCCATGGGAGTTGTGCTTCACCCTGGAGTGGCAGATGAAAACTGGGTGAGCCACACAAGTCAAGATGTCTGTGTTTGGCCAACACATTGACATCCTTCTTGTTTCAGTGAATGATCAGGAGTTATATTCTGCATTCCTTCACAATCCACTGCTGTCCCACTGCTGAATACAAAATCCCATTTCTTATTCTCTACATAACTTCTCACCATCTTCCATTAAAATAATTGAGAAAAGAAATCATAAGGGTGGTGAGATGCATAGCCAAAATTACTCATCTTTGAAGTGTGCTATGAATTATTTTTTTCTTGTAGCTCATTTGAGCCCTATGGCTCTTTCAGCAGCCAAATGTGCCCAGCAGTTAAAAAAATCAATAGACTCCTATTGAGGTGTGTGTGTCTTCCCATCTCCTGTGTTGATTTGTTCTGTAACCTCTGACAGGACCAAAGATCTTCTTTGGCTCCCACTTTGATTGTGAAACTGTGTGCAATACAGCCCAAAGAGTGCAGTGGCAATTCTCAGTGCTGGGGAGCAGAGCCTCCTCTCCCTGAGCAACAGCAGCAGCAGGTTAAAGACATTGGCCTCCTTTGGCCATCCTGCCCTTGCCCACCTTGGCCAATGCTTTTTCTGGAGAGCCCAGGAGACCCCCAGGTCAGCATCATGCAGGCAGGGGAGAGAGCTCTGGTGCATGTCTGGCAGTGACACGCCTGTCTCCTGCCCAGCCCTGGTGAAACTGTGAGCTGAACAGGCATGTGCCAGCACAAAACTTGCTACTGAGCTAACCAGGACCTATGCTTGTATTGTCACTGCAAGTTAGAGCCAAATCTCTAAGTACATGGGAAACTGCAAGCCTTGCTGGCTTTATCATCACAGTATTTCTGAGAACTGTGACAGCTGTGTTAAAAAACAGGATCATTTACATGGATCCCTATGCAAGATCATAAACCAGATTTCTTCCAGACTTAATACTGCTTCATAATCTCTAGCAGTTAGCACCCATACTGTTTGTTACCATTATGACTTCTACCAGCAGTAGGGTAAGAGTAGCAGTTTTAATTAAAAGTTTATATGCAAACATACCTCACGATTTCTGTGTCATAAACGGTTCTCTTCATCCTGTGGTTTCCCTGCTCCTGGTCAGGACAAAATTCTTGCCTTTGCAAAACTGCACATTTTTGTCAAAACACAGGAAGACTGCAGTGATTCTCACACATTTATCTTGGACTTCTATATGAAAGGTAAATTTCTTTCTGTAATCCCCACTATTTTAATTGTTTAGGGCTTCATTCCACAAATTATACTGTCTGGAATTAAGGCATCTGTATCTTTACATCACCAGTCTGTCATTGCTTTAAAACAAAGACTATTATCTTCTACATCAATACCTAGTACAACAGATATCCCAACATTAATATACTGGAAAAATAATAATAAATCATTTAAGTACTTTATTTTTAAGTAATTTTACAGTGTTACCACATATAGGGAAATAAAATTCCCAAAACTATATTTGTACAAGCTATGTTAATGGTAAAATAATGTGAGAAATTATACAAATGAATACATATCTAATTAAAATTGTCTGGGTGTGTTGTCTGAGTGGCTATTTATTTCTTTTTTCCTCCTCATATTAGTTTCCATTTCTGATTCTTCCCTTTCCATGAAACCTACTAAGATGGACTATTCTCTTTTCATACTTTGTGCCTACCTAAACCAGGCAGTTGCTATGATTGCTGATGGCAATTCTTTTCATGAACTGAAAGAAAGGTTTGGACTGATTTTTTTTCAAAATCAGTGTATTGCACTAGATCAGTCCAATACCATCTATGCTTTGTGCCATTCTGTTCAATGCAAATTCATTACCAGATATTCTTGAGTCAGTTCAGATCAAGTCTACTTAGTACAGTCTTCTGCATTCAGGAGCAGTGCTTCACATCCATGCAGACACTAGTGTAGTTATTTCAATGCACAGTTATTTAACTGCAGGCAGCTGTGACATCCAAAACCTGCTTACACAACCCTCTGCAATGCTGTATTTGCATTGATTAAAAGACCCCACATCAACATACACAAGCTAGTGTTTGCATAGTGTTTGCGTTTTTGACCTCTGCATCTGCACCTATATGTATACCAAGATTTCCCAAAAATGGAGTTATAGATTTGTTGCATTTCTCACTGTAGTAATTGAAAGTTAAGCCCATATGGGGCTTTCTCCTCTTAGAGAAAGAAATATCATATTTACCTTTCTTGGCACATCATATCAGCAAAAAGGAACAAGATATGTTTTCAAGAAAATGTTTGCCTATTCTTAACTCTCAGCACACATTCAAAGTTCAGAATTTCTTGATATGGCAAAGAACTCCCAATGTGAATCTCTCCTGATAGTTGTTAAGCCACCATCCCCCACACCTTCTACTCTTCTAATCTATATCAAATTTTCTATTATCTTATTTTCCAATTCGCCTGTTGTTCACCTCTAACACTCTTGTTG
This sequence comes from Urocynchramus pylzowi, assembly GCA_013397555.1. Taxonomy (NCBI): domain Eukaryota; kingdom Metazoa; phylum Chordata; class Aves; order Passeriformes; family Fringillidae; genus Urocynchramus; species Urocynchramus pylzowi. The sequence goes on from VZRH01004001.1 coordinate 709,122, forward strand.
CATAAGTTGTTTTGCCTGAGTAACAATGATGAATGAGATTATAATTGTTAGGAGATGTTTCCTAAATGGTTTCTTTTATCATCTCTCCCAGTACTTTTTTTCTAAGTTTTTCCATTGCCTTTGACTTAATTTGTACATGTGATCAAATGACTTCAGTATTTAGCAAGCTCTTCACCCTCTTAATTGCTGTATGCTATGTTTGAAAATACAAACATTCTGAACAACCTTCTTGCCTTCCACAAGTGTTATTCCATTTGCAGCATATAAACAAACAAATGCACAGAATGACTAGCAGTTTCATTAATCCTGGCAATGAAGCTTTTTCCCTCTGCACCCACATCCTTCTTCTCAAAAGTCTATTAAACAATTATGTTGGCCCAGTTGTCAGTGGTTACCTTAAAATTTGCTTAGACTGAAGAAAATAATAATTTTCCTGATCTGTTCACTGCTAATTTATCACCAAGGTTTAAACCAAAAATCTTTTTTAAAAAAGGAAAAAAAATTACATTATATTAATGGCTTAAATACACATTTAGAGTTCATGAAACATGTAGAATGCACTAATCACTTTAGGTAGCTGGATGGACCTGGGAAAACAGCAATAACAGATGAATCAGTTATCAGATTAATAATATTCCTCTGTAAGTAAGGAATGTTGGCACCATTTAACACAGAAGCAAAAGTGAAAAGACAAAGAATTAGACAATGCCCCTGACTGTCAAATGCACACAGGTCATTACTCCTAAAATATTCATATGGTATTTACAAAATATTTAGCCAGAAGTCCAGCTATTGTGTTCTCTGCCTGCTTTTATTATTCTTGGAAGGATGCACCATTATGTCAGCAATAAGGAAAAAGACACATGGTTTTGGGATTTGTCCATGGAAAGACAGGAAAGCAAAAAGATGTTACAAGAGGGCCACCACAGGCTGCAGCTGTTTGCACTGCTAGATTTAAAGACCCAGCTCCAAAAGCACCTGCCAGGAATAAAAGCCATGAACAAGTGTTGTTTTGCCAGCAAGAAAGTCAACAGACTTCAACTTACACTCGCAGAATGCTCCCAAAAGATTCTTTACCCTGTGGTTTGATGCAACCATGGTGCTTTATGCAATGATATAATGCAATAATGTTAGAGTTGTCTCCTGTTTTAATGCAAGTGCTTTGTTTAGGAGTGGAACATGAGCAGAAGTTGACATACAGAGAAGGAAGCAGCAAATTTACTGTGTGGGGTGATGAAGGACCTCAGCCAGGAAGAGAACAGAGCCCTCCAGCTCCACAGCTGGTTGAGAGCCACGTGCTGCAGAGCTTAGTCCTGGCAAAGGCTGCATGTGCCCTTAAATAACCTGTCTTAGAAAGTCTAGACAAACAGCTAGATCATTCCAAGACACTTGCTGAAATCTGTTCTAATAACTGAGAGCCTCAAGGTGTCATTGAACTCTGTTTCTTATTTATTCTTGCTTACAACTTCACTTTTGTTCTAATTTCAAAGCGATTTTTTGCTGAAATGTATGGATGGGCAGAATGCTGCAAAACAGATAAATGTGAGATGAAAAGTACCAAACACTTCCTACTGATCTTGGTGTCATAATATAAATGGGTGCTTAGCTTCAAAATTGTTGCTGAATTCTTAGTATTTCCTTTTTGCTGTGCCAAACAGTCCTTTATAGCAACTGGCTGATAAAGAGATGTTCTCCCCAAAACTAGCAGAAGACAGTAGGTTTGCAGCATTTTGGAGTTGCCATATCTCATCCTTCCTTCTAGCAATAGATACACTATTATACCAAAGTTAGGCAGTTCTTCGATTTTTAAAGAGGAATAGTATAAAACTGGTAAGGCTGAATGATGGTATCACATAAATGTGGGCTTCTGTCAGGAATTACTTTTTCTCAAGTGAAAAGGACAGAGGGCAAGAAGCCATTATTCACTCTAAGTACCAAGCAGTAAGAGGTCATCTCTGACAGACTGAGCTGGGATTCGATTTGGTGTTTGCATATATTAATAGCTGATGAAAGAAGCGCAGAGGTCCAGTCCTGCAGGACCAGATCATGTGAATAAATGCTGCCAGAGGCAGCTTTGGGGCTGGTGGGGTCTATCTTGTAGAGGCCCAGTAGAAATGCTCCACTCTGCAGCCCTTACCCTGCAGGAGCAGTTAAGCTTTGATTTCATGTAGCTCCACCCACTCACACACTGTCAGCCCGCAAGAGATCAGTGCTATCTAAGCATCAAGGACAACAGCTATCTGCTATTACAATGTACATTTAATAAATTATTTTTGTATTAAAGTTTGACATATGTCCACTTTAATGGGGAAATTTAGATTTGCATGTCATTTGAAACTCTGTCATAACATATTTACTTCTGGCAGATGATTAGCACATCTTGGAAGTATTTTTCTAAAACTTGCACGTGCCTCTAAGCCTAATAAAGTTCTGTGGTGTTGTTAAGTGTGCATTGCTGTCTGCTTTACTGTGAAAAACAGAAATGAAAAACAGAGAAGATACTGTGTCTTTGCCAAAAGATTTCACTCAAGTATTAAGAAATCGGCAAGCAATGAACACAGGTCCTCGTGTTCCCAGTCAGAAAACAGAGAGTTTTGCATACAAGTGGTTATTTAACATGGTGAATAAATCAATCCTTTCGATATATTTCATCTAATTAACAAGATTCAATATACCTTATGTGAATACCTGTTTCCTCACATCAGGTGTTTATAGAACTGAGCAAAACTAGCAGTGAAAACACTGTAAAATATCAGTGGGAAAAAGCCATCTTCACTGTCCATGAACAACATGTTTAGCATCAGTTTCTTGAATCAGAGCTGAGATAATGTGAGCCCCACTTCTGCCTTCCTTCACCCTGGGCTTGGGTTGCTGTCACAGATATCTTCTACCCATGTAAGTCAGTTTGAACTGTTTGGTGCTTACTTCATGTTAAAGTGAAGCTGTGTCAGGGGATCCCAGCAAACTGCACTGAAGCACATCATCTATACTACACCTTCAAAATCTGCATTCAAGCAAATTCAATAAGCTGACCACCTTGTTTCTTGCTCCAAAATCTGCAAGTGCTGAAAGTGGCAGAGAATTTCTAAAGGGTGAGATTGACATCCTGATCTGTGGAAAGATGTCCTGTCCAAACAAATGAAGGACTATTAAGAGCAGTACCACTGGGAGGAGGCCCCTGTGGTACTAGATGTCCTTGGGGCAAACTGTCTTCAATCATTTCTATCTTATTTCTTTATGAAGAAGTTCTGGAGCTATTGCTGTACATCTCCTCTTCACAGAGGGACAGGATCTCAGCCATATCACAGTAACACTGTTCCAGAAATGCTAACAGGAAGCATGAAAATAGGGTATCAATCACAATATCCATTCTCTTTCATAACTCACTCTGCTTTTTCTCTTCCACTAACCCAACATCCCTGCATATCTCTGCCAAGTTCTGGTGATCTTTCAGCCACTCTATCTCTCTAAAAAATGTCTACACATCATAAACACACCACATGGTGTTAGGAAAATGTCCTCTAGTGTATTCAAGTACTTCATCACCTTTATTCATGGACATAATTAAGCATCATCCTGGGCAAATAAACGTTTTACAGTGACATAAGATCAGCTGAGGAAATGTCAGGGCAGGACTGCAGCGCTGCTCCTGTGTAGAGGGCTCAGAGCTGTGGGGTGCACTGCCAGCAAGCCCAGTCCTGCACACTCACAGACAGACAAGCCCTGTGGACACAGGCAACCAAAGTTTTTGACATTCTGGGAAAGCTCTGTGCACAGAAATTGATTTGCCTTTTCAAAAGCACAGGATGGATGTTGGTAGCCAGTAGCATAGATAGGATGGTGACTTGGTGCGTGTAGCAGTCACACCTCTCAAAGGCAGAGCTTTCAGGACTGAAAAAAGCCCAGATGGGCTGAGGGAACCCTCTGAGGAGAGAGAGAGAGAGAGAGCAAGAGGTGATGCCTTCACTGAGACAGGTGCTGAACGTGCTATTGATGATGTAGGAGTATTACATGTATTTAAACATACAGCATTTGGCAAAAGGCATACAGAGAAGTTCTAAGGATGTATGATCACTAGTAGGTATTTTTCCTATATATAAAGTGGAAAACACAGTTTATTTTAAGGTGAAATCTTCTGCAAAGACAAAAGCTGCATTACACTGTTAAGCATTAACAGAGATACTTCTAGGACTTTAATTGCAACATACAGAAGGAGATGCAATTTACTGTCACTGAGCAATACTCATCTAGTTTTTAGTGGTAGACTACTACTGCCATCAGTCAGAAACAAATTGGGCCTTGAATATGTACCCATTTAAGTAAATTGCTTGTTAGCTTCTCCCATCAAGTCTGCAGTTGAGTCTTCCATTGCCAGGCAGAGATAGAACCCACATTCATTTAGACAGACAACAGTTGCAGAATATGAATTGCTTTGTCTTCTCTGCTTCCTTCAGCCACTCCACAGAGGGAAAGGCAGGCAAGGCAAGGCAAAACCAGCCAGCACACAGCTCTGGCTGACTTGAAGTCATGGTCTCTGGCAGCCCAGTTTTGCCATTGCTGGACATGAACTAAGATTACAGTGTCTCAGAGCAGAGGCTTGCAATACTTACTCTGCCTAAATTTGTGTTGCCCTGCCTGGAGCTCTGTTTTTACTTGGTTTCATGTTTTCACTTACTTAGGGTTTTTTTCTGACACACAATCCAATTAGTGGATCATAAAGTGCAGCTTCTTTGGACCACTACAAAAGTCCAGAGACCTGCCAGAGAATCTCTGAATTGTGGGGTTATGTATAATTTCAAGTGCCAGACTGCCTTGTCCTTGTTGTCCTCTCTGAGAAATAACTGGGAAGACAATAAACAGTTTCTAATAGATATTGTTGCTGTAGAATACAATATGGTCTTTCATCAGCATGTTTACCAAAATGAAAATAACATTTGTCCATTCCACAAACCTCTTAAAAAGCCCTGCATGCAGTAAAAGGGTTAATAACTCAGCTTCTCCTGTGCCTGTAGACATTAGTTTTTATGACTAAATGTTAAATTTTACAATTACATATATTTTATATGCACTGATTTTTATTGCTTAGCCAGTTATGCATTTATGAATCATCTTCAGATCCTTTAGCTACTTGAATCCAGGAATGAAAGTTAAAATGCTGCCTGGTATTAACATTGTCAGTTTGGGGTTTTTTAATCAACTTATGAGGCACAGTTAAAATATTCATTTTCAGGAAAGAAAGTTCAAACTAATCAACACCTGAAGTGACATGTATCTTAAAGAAATCAGCATAGACATTTAAAGAACTAAAAATGGTACAAAACTAAATATATGAAGAATAACTTAAGAATGAAACAAAAGCCTTTTTCTATACATGCATACTTCTTACATACTTTTTTTTAAAAAGCAAACTCTTCTCCCCAAAAGAAAAGCAAACCTGCAAACTCTAATATAAGCATCACTCTCCCCTACACCCTCACTTTAAAATTACAGAATTTCCAAACAACACCATGTGTTCTGCTACTAAACTGGATCAAGAAGCTTGTGGAGCTTATCCATAGTATTGTTCTCAGAACCATTTATGGAACATATATTTCATCCACAGGGTCTACATCTTGAAACACAGTTTATTATTCTAGGCTCATGGCAACATTCAGCACTTTGGATTCAAAAGCTGCTGACAGTTCATTTCCATTGCTCAGTCTTTGTGTTTCTGGGTTCAAATCCAGCTGAGTCCTGGCAAGCTGACGACTCAGCAAGTGCACCTTCAGCTGAAGACACGAGAGGATTTTTATTAGCAGAAGATAACCATCAAACTAAATTACACCATGACTCTTTTAGGACAGACAGATACATTTGGGTGGAAACATAAAGGTAATTGCCATAAAACTCATTAGAAAAATAGACACTCCTCATACCATTTTCAAGTGATATAGCATTCCTGCTAGCTACAGGGCACCCAAAATAATCCCTCACTGGAGAACCAACCACTGGGTGTATATTTATCAGATACTTAAATAATCTGAAAAGGAAGCAAAAATAATTAGAATCAAAAAGTTGTCAATCTGAAAGCAGAAATGTAGATTCAAATGTAAGTGTGTGAATTAATGCAGACTTAATGCTGTAAAGTGTTGGTCCCTGAACCAAGCCAAGCAACTCCCTTCAGCACTTTCCCTAACTAAACACTTCACACGAGATCCATTTGGGTGTGACTGGAAAGCCATTTTAGTGGCAATGAATAGAGACACAGTACCAGCATCTTGCAGGACTGTAGCCTTTGTGCCCATTTTCTATGTCCTGGAGTGTAAGATCTAACTGCACATACCTTCCAAATACACAATAACTGCAGGAAGAGAGACACAAGCATGCAGATCCAGAAATCTGCTCCTCTAATTATATAATGGCTGTTGTAATTAAAATGGTTGTATAGTCCCAACTTAGAGTTTAAATTTTATGTTTTTCATTAAAAGCACCTCCAGCTCCCACATCCTCATAAATCCTTTGAAAATTAATTCTTCAGCTTCTATGTAAGTTTGGTTTTTTTTCCCTAAAGAGGTACTTTTTCCATAATTCACTATTTTCTTTAATTTTTTTTCTTAGCAATAACTACCATGTGTTGCTTATCATGCAAAGTCTTTAAAGTAAAATTAAATGCCACAGAAAATGCTGCACATTTTCTAATGCTTATTGCATGCCTTTAATTTATTAATAAATTTATGTTAACTTAGGTGTGGGCAAGAGTTCTGTAGCAAGGGTGAAAGTTGCCAACTAGTATGAGTGTCTCAGAAACTTCAGGGATGAGGTACAAGATTTAGGAGGCCTAAAGTAGGAATAAGTTCCAGCATTACCAGATGTTTTCTATAAATGCAAAATGAAACAATAATGTGACTTCTATATAGTCAACACCAATTTCCATTTTAACTCTGCTAAATCATCAGTGGATGATGATAGGTGATCCTGATAATTCTAGCTGTCTGATCTTCTGCCATGAAGTTCTTGCTGTCAATGGTTTATATTTTGCCAAACACAACCAATTGGAGTACATTTTCTTTATTTGCTCTAGGTGGTTATGCTTTTGTTTTGGTTCTTAGATTTTGAACAGCCAGTTCAGCTGTTTCTGAGAAGAACTGGAGGAAAGAGTCAATAACCCTGCAAGAGCTTGAACTAACATTTTACATGTTCTTTATGTTTACACATAGCAATAGGGAAATACAACTTAGCAAAATTTGTGCTGTGCTCAGGAAAAACCTCTGCTTTGGGCAAATGACAAGTTTCTAAAATATACATATTTTTAAATGTATATACTATATATTTTCTATTCACATTTTCTATATAATCATTATGTATAAAAATACAATCTGTGTGTGTGTGTATATATCTATATATCTCAGATTTAAAGGATTTTTGCTGAAAACATCACTGGGGATCCCATCTGCACTGAGCATGCTTCATCTCCCCTGAAAAGACTTATAAATACCAGTTATAGCAAGCATACCACTGGGAAAAGATTCATAACTCTGGGTGAATTTTCACTTCAGAAATCACTCTTGACCAGGAAAAACAAACAAAGATATGGGGGAAGAAGGAAAACCTTCTTAGCTCCAAGGAATCTGCTTCCCTGAGTCGCTGCTGCTCCAGTGCACAGTGCACATCCTTGAGCATTCTCACCCAGATCCCACTCCTGTTGCCCTGACCTGCTGGATTTTGCCAGCACTCCTGGGAGGTCCACAAAGGGCCACTGCACAGCTGCAAAAGCTGGCTTCATTGTTCCTCTGTTGGAAAGAGGGGACTCAGAACCACATATTCCAACAGAAATCAGTCCACTTTATAAAATGTATAATGTGGTATTATACATTATATAATGTATAATACCACATTACTGTGGTACATGAGATGTGTTTACCACTGTGCTAAACTAACTTACCACCCCAAGTGCACTACATTCTTCTCTGAAAAAATCAGAGTAAGATTCACCTCAAGAGCTACAAACTGAACCCACAGTTGATGATTTATATTACTGCCTATGACTGACACACCAATCTCAGCAATCCCCTGGGTATCCTGCAAACCTTCACTGGACAGCTGGTTTGTTAAGTGTTACCAGCTACTTCTTGAATTCATCTAGGGGAAGCCTGGGCTGTGTCTAAATGTCTGTTGACTAAATGTCTATGGACTGTCCTTTGTGGATCTCCTAAATGGAAATAGATGTGGTAAAATAACTACCTTTTTCTAAGAAATTTTGAAAATGATAGAAGACTGTATTGTCTGAATGACTGAGTATTCCAAGACAGGACATTAAAATTAAGGATATTAAAATTAAGGTGGTTCCTTATAAACTGTCACTTGGGAAAAGATGTGCTGGACTGGTGAGCTCTGTGTTATTTTGAAGAATCTCCCTGCAAATGGGTTTGATGTGGAGGGCAATAACAATAACCACCTGAAATCCTGTAACTGCATGAACACATGATAGTTGTCTGAACCAACCACCACTCTCATGGAGAAAAATCACTGGAGATTAGCACATGGCTGCAATGAGAACAGAGGAAACTAATTTAATTAAGGTCTTTGGGAACACAGGAGTGAGTGGTTCAGCTCATGTCCCTTTCAAGGAGTCAAAGGATGGTTGAAGTTGGAAGTGACAGGTCAGAAGGAGGTCATCTGGTCCAAGCTCTCTACCCAATCAAGGCCACCCAGAGACAGTTGCCTGGAACTAAGCAGAGATGTTCTTTTAATGTCTCCAAGTTAGAGACTCCACTCTCCCTAGGCAAACTGTGTCAGTGCTTGGTTACCCTCACACTGAAGAAATGTTTCTCTTTGTTCAGAGGGAACTTCTCTCGGTTTGTGCCCTCCAGTCCTGTCACTGGGCACCACTGGAATGAACCTGGCTCTGTTCCCTGTATACCCTCTGTTCAGGGACTTACACACATTCACAAGAACCCCCTGATCTCTTCTCCAGGCCTTCTGTCCTCCAGGCTAAACTGTCCCAGCTCTCTCAAGCTTTCCCCACAGGAAGAATGCTCCAGACCATTCACCATCTCCATGGCCATTGATTGGACTCCTCCAGTATGTCCATGCTTGTAGTGGGGAGTCCAGCTCTCCATGTGTGGCCTCACCAGGCTGGACCACACCCTCAACCTTCTGGCAACACTAAGAAGATTAATTTTGAGGTTGTATCATATGTGTCATAATCAAGGTGTGCAAATGACATCTCTAACTTCCAGGGTATAGTCCCGATTTTGCTTTTTCCTATAATCCCTATTCTTCCTTTTCCCATCAAAACTTTGAAAGTATCTTTCTGAAAGTACATTGTATTTGTAGGCACAATTAATAAAATATATGTACTGGAAATACAATCGCAGTTTTGGATTTAACTCTTAAAAATTCAATAACCCAAAGTCATAAAGTACATGTAAATATTTCATAACACACATTTAATTGGACTAGGAATGTTCTTTTCTCTGATACAGATTTATGAAATTGGCTGCAAAAAGGGATAGGGATGCTACTTGACTCTTCTTTCTATTTTATAGTGAAGTATAAATCATTGTCAGTATTTTAATATATTGAATATTATTAATGTTTAACTAGTGTCTATAAATTTTTTATTAGAACTTTTCTTTGAATAATTGCTTCAAATTAAATTGAATTTTTTTTTTTAATACGACAATGCTACATTTACATTTCTCAGAATGTTCTTGAAAGGGAAATTAAGAGCAGAGAGATATACTGGAGATTTAGTATTTGCTGACATAGTAGAAGCATTACCAAAGAAACTTGGGTTTCAGAGGGTCAGTGTTAGCACCTTTGTATATTTTATATGGAACAGATTCCTAAAAAGAAGGAAAGAAAAAAAAACAAAACAAAACAAAACAAAAAAAAAAAAAAAAAACAAAAAAAAAAAAAAAAAACAAAAAAAAAAAAAAAAAACAAAAAAAAAAAAAAAAAACAAAAAAAAAAAAAAAAAACAAAAAAAAAAAAAAAAAACAAAAAAAAAAAAAAAAAACAAAAAAAAAAAAAAAAAACAAAAAAAAAAAAAAAAAAAAAAAGAGAAAATAAAAAAAAAAACCAAAAAAACAAAACCAAAGCAAACTACCCAGTAAATACAGAATAAATTACTTAAGCACACACCATATTGAGCATATTTCCTAGTGGAGAATTCCAGTTATGAACATCATTAGTGTAGAGGCAACCTTCTTACACCACAAGTCTCCAAAGGCAGGCTGCCCCAGGCAGATGGAAAGGAAACAGAGCTGGAAGAGGAGCACTGGCAAGTGGCTTGCTCAGAGCTCCCCATACTCTGTGCCAGACTTGGCTGCCCGAAAAGCCCCGGCTGCAGCGTGTGCCCTGTGCCGAGCTCTGGCATTTCATCTCAGGATGTCTGTGCTGGGCAGGGCTGGGATTCTCGCTCCCTCTGACAGGCTGAAACTCCTGAGAGCAGGGCTATCTCAGGAGCTCCTTCATCAGCTGCTTCCACTTTAATCAAACCTTTCTCATGCACCTGGACAGTAGCTTCTTGCCCTAGCTGGCCTCTAGCAAGCTCACAAGTACTAAGATAAACTCATCAGTTAGCTTAAACAGGTGAAATGGCAACCAGAATTCCTGGATTTAGCATTAATAACTTCTTGTAATCTCAACATTTTCTCACTGCAGCTGCTGGCTAGGATTGAGCTTTTCTTAACAGTTTAGCTTCCTTGAAGTTAAAACATCAGCTGATACTGATTTTTGCTAGTAGGAGTCAGACAAAATTAAAGTTACACGTGAAACTAACAACCCAGCAGGATGCCACAGTTCAAGTCCCACTTTACCTGCTGCTGAGTCCAGCTCTTTCCCTATATTAACTGAGGCATGGATCTTGAGTGTTTTCACAGCACATGTCAGCACTGCCCACTGCAGGGACATGCTGGTACCTGAACTACTTTAAAATAAAAATATAGGTTGGAGAAACCACACTGCTGCCTTAAAAGAGGGTTCCACATTAATTTTACTCAAGACTGCTGATGTAAAACAGAGTGCTACATGCAACCAATTTGCTCCCACGACTCGGCCCCTCTCATTTACAGCTCATCTTCCATGGCTTTTTTTGCCACACAAGAATGGTCCTGGGAAAACACATTTACAGAGCACCATCTCTTGCTCTCTATCCTAGGTGAGAAGGATGTGTTAGTGGGTTGGACCTATGACCCTAAGGACAGAGTTGGGGACTTGCTGCTGGGAGACTGGGGAGGGGCCCTACCCTGAAACTAGCCCCAGGGTAGCCCAGGCCATCATGGGGATGAAACTTCTGAAATGTTGTGTGCTTGTTGGTTTCTTTTGTGGTTTTTTATGTTTTAAGTCACAGAAAGCTGTCAGGGATGCAGTGTGTCCCATCAATCAGCATACCACGCAGTGTCTATATTAAACACCCTACCGAGTCTCACAGCGAGCGTGAAATTTCCAGCGACACAAGATAAGAAAATATTCAGCAGGATTTCTTAAACAATTTATATGTTACAGGACTGAAAGGTCATTGAGCAAAAATTGTATTTCATCTTCCCTGCATATATATTGCTTGAAGATTAGGTCAAAAATGTTACAAATACAGATGCAAGTGAAAAATATGACTATGCATAGTTAGAGATGGAAAAATGAGAGGGTTATACTGCTCATTTCAGTCCCTGAACAACAGATTCAGAGAATGATTGTGCATTGCTAGGGAGAGCAGCTTTCTGTCTCTTACAGGTGTTTTCAATCTTTTGCCTTGCCATACCTGCAAGCCTTGTGTAAAATTACTAGCAAAATACATATTTTATCAATTCATGGCCACCTCCAGTGTAAAAATGCATGAATAGCTAGATCATACTTAAACTGGCAATATTAGACAATTGCAAATGAGTCACATTTCCATCTTACTGACTGCTAAGGGGTTTGATCTTGTCTTCAAATACTTGCAGGGATGGGAGGGCCTCAGTAGAAATGATAAGTCTGGTTGGGCAATTAGTGCTGAAAAATATGAAGATCATGTTTCCTGTTTAATGGGGTAGATGTATGCTGGACTTTCTAGAAAAAGAATTCATCAAAGGAAAGGGGAAAGACCAAATTCAGACTTTCTGTGTAGGAACTGTGCCTTGTTTCAGCTGAATCAAGGCAGAAGTTTTTAGCAGTGAAATTTCTTTTATGTTGAATTTAAGAATAGTTTTTTTTTTTCAGTAAAAAGAAATGAAAAACAAGAACAAATTTTTAATGCACAGGACAGGCAATAGGGCACAAGGCATTTCTGGGCTTTTTGCCCAGATCTGTCATTGACTTCTTGATTATATCTTGTGGGTCTGTTTTATGTTTTGAAGATTAAAAAAAAAAATCAGTAATGCAAATGTTAAGAAAAAGGAGAGGTTTGATTCACTGCAGTGTGATCTGTAGGGTCATGTTGCAGGCTGGGTTAAGAGACCTTCAGTGTATTTCAGTGCTTATCTATATCTATTTTGCCTTTTTTCTTTATTAGGTACTGGCCCCAAATCTGTTTTCTTCAGGGCAAACGCTCTATCTGGCTGCACAGGTACAGCCAAGTAGCCACGCAGGACAGAGACATCTGTGCCAGCTGTAAAGTGCATGTCTCATTACCATTGACACTCCTACAGGCAAAGACACCAGGCTTCTCTGAGATGCATGAAGGACCATGCTGAACTGGTGGAGACCCTTTTAATGTTTTGAGTTAGCTCAGAGCCATGATCCAATATGCAGCATAGACGTGGGAATTCTCTACAGGATGGTGTAAAGAGAGCACTCCATTCTGCAGGGGGACACAGTAAGGGCTGTTACACTTTACTGATCCTTGTCACAACCTGCTCTTCTTGGTGAATTTGGGGAATGGGCTCTGTAGGTACACACGTGTGAACACAGGCAATGTTACCAGAAAACAGCAAGAGGAAGGAGAGTGTGTGTGGCAGTCTCACAAAAGGTGATAAGCTCTGGAGACCTGTGTTTCTCTTGAATCTAAAGTAGATGATAAACTCAGAACAGCAAGAGCCTTGCAGATTGTCCAGGGCCTTCACCTTGGCATAGCAAGAGCATCAGCACCAGGCTTTGTAACTCACACCATAGCCAAGGAGGTGCTGGCTGCCCTAGGTACACAGAGCACAGTCTACAGGGCTGATGCAGGGAAGGAAGGGACTTCTGAACACCTTCCTAAAAGCTACTGGTGGATTACTATGAACCTCTGCTTCTCAGTGAATATCCAGAGCTGACCTCCCCACTGCTGCTCCAGCTGGGTAAAATGAACGACAGAGAGGGGGAGCTGAGTGGACTGTGCCAACAATTACCTGCTGTTAACAGTGACTACTTTATTCTCTCATTAATAATGGTGTAACTCGTACAATGTGTTCCAATAAATGTTGGTGGTAATCTGTATTCCCCCCTGACTGGTTCCCTTGTCTGGAAAATTTATCTTCTCCCCCATATTTGGAGACAAGCAGACAGTGCAAAGAAGATTCCATACTGTCCTTGTAGGGAGCTGGGGAGGCAGGGATGACACTCTGGAGCAGGAGGCAGGAGAGAGGAAAGCTTTTACACTTGCAGAGAAGGAGAGGCCAGAAACATACCCCAGGTATGAGTCCACTGACTTGACCTAGAGGTCACTCATAACATCTAGGTACTGACAGAAATACAATACATACTTTAACAATAATGGTGGCATTAAATTACCAAACTCCTTAGACAGATGGTGCTACAGGTTGTTCTGCCTCTTTCATTGGGTGCATAAAGCACACATAAGGAGACAGTCATTTAAGGATTGCTAAGAATTCCTGTTTACAGCTGACTTTTTGCAGAGACTGATTTTTAGATGGTGTTTAATTTTTGGAAACAGTACATTTCAGTCCACAGAATTTTTATCTCACAAATAGATCTAATAGGCTCATGAATGGACAGTAAAATCTTTGCCTTTATATTCTCCAGCCCTGCTGCTAAGAGCTATATGAGTAACAAACTGTTCACATAAAATTTCACATTTTTCTTCACTAAAACCCCAACAGGAAGAAAAAAAAATCTGCTGACATTGATTAAAATTTTGAAAAAGCTCCTATGGCTTTGGCCACGCCAGGCTACCAGTTTATAGTCTGGGAACATTATCACAGTTTCATTTCCACAACAAAAAGGCTCCATTCTTTTGTTGAAGGTTTGCCCCTTAACCCTGTCCTTGGTGTTCTGCATTAGAAATGCTCTTGTTGTCAGACCCTCTATTAGCACTCACTTATCGAGGGTGCCAAGGAAAAGTAAAAGAAAAGGACAAATGTCTAACAGGTTACTATAGTTTCTTTTGTGCTCTCAAAATTTGTAGGCTTCAGGCATTTAAAAATGTAATTAACATTTGTGCATATGATAAATTTAAAAAATGGATGAAGTTTTCACACTTGAATGTTAACAATTTCCATTGTCTGTTACCAGTAAATTTCAATGGCTGGTAATTTGTACTCTACAGATTTTTATCAGGCTAAAATGCTGATAGGTTACTAAGCAGACTATACCAAGTTGGGTGGGAGTGTTGATTGCTAGAAGGTAGGAAGGCATTGCAGAGGAATTTGAACAGACTGGATTCATGGGCCAAGACCAACTGCATGAGGTTCGACAAGTGCTGGGTCCTGCACTTGGATCACAGCAACCCCATGCAGTGCTACAGGCTGGGGAACAGTGGCTGGAAAGCTGCCCTTGGAAAAGGACCTGGGGGTGCTGGTCAACAGTAAGTGAACATGAGCCAGTGTGTGCCCAGATGGCCAAGAAGGTCAATGGCATCCTGGCCTGGATCAGATACAGTCTGGCCAGCAGGACCAGGGCAGGGATTGTCCCCCTGTCCTCAGCACTGGTGAGGCCACACCTCGAGTGCTGTGTCCAGTTCTCACTACAAGAAGGACATTGAGGGGCTGGAGTGTGTTATAAGTGATTAATAATTCATGCTAGAATAAATATTGTTTTATATATTAGAAATAGTAAGCAACTGCACTGGGTGAGGTAAAACCACAGGGAAAGGAATTCCAAGTGTCTGCACCCGAGGAGATAGCAGAGTTTCGGTCCATTGTCACCAGAAGCCTGCAGCTGGGAGGACAGATTAACTTGGTATCAGGCTGCTACAGTTTATACAAAAGAGTAGCCATGGGTGGAGGAGGTGTTGTTAATATTTGAACACTCGGGGCCAGACTAGAATATAGTGTAACAGAAACCGGTGAAATGGGTGGAGGGACAATCATTAACATTTTGACAAGGAGCCAGCTCGGCACAGGAGAACGCCCATCACCACCGATCACCACCGATCTACCACGGGGACACCTGGTGCAGATGGGCGATTGAGATTATCCTGCAGATAACCAAGCTCAATGCCAGGTTCCCTAACTTGGGAGATACCATCCATCGCTCCTCGGAAGAGGCTTTTCAGCAGGAGAGACACTGAAAGGAGTCCAATATGAATATGAGAAGAAGCTGAAGGAAACCTACATGAATATGGAGGACACCATGGAAGGACAAAGAACTGAGCCTGAGGGCTGAAACAGAGTATAAAACTCTGCTCCAACAGGTCACATTCATGAATGGGGGTGGCTTGGTGCGACAGGGACCAGGCTTTACGTTCACCCAGCTTCGATCCTGGGCTCTCCTGGGCTCAGAGCTGCCTCTCGGTCGGTCGGTTTTCTGATTTGTAATTGATTGATAATAAATCAAAATTTTGTTAACTGTTAATTGGCTTGTGGAAAAACTTATTTATAACAAGTGTGTCCAGGGAAGGGCAACAGAGCTGGGGAAGGGTCTGGAGCACAAGTCTGATGAGGAGCAGCTGAGGGAGCTGGGAATGTTTAGCCTGGAGAAAAGGAGGCTCAGGGGAGACCTTGTCAATCCTTACAACTCCCTGAAAGGAGGCTGTAGCCTGGTGGGGGTCGGTCTCCCCCAAGGCAGCAAGTGACAGGGTGAGAGGACATAGTCTCAAACTGTGCCAGGGGAGATACACGTTGGATATCAGGATGAATTTCTTCATTAAATGGGTTGTTAAGCATTGGAATGGGATGCCCTGGGAGGTGGTGGACTCACCATCCTTGGAGGTGTTCAAGAAATGACTGGATGTGACATTTAGTGCCATGGTGTAGTTGACAAGGTGGTGATTGTTCAAGTTTGGACTCAGTGATGTCAGAGGTCTTTTCCAGCCTAAGTGATTCTGTGATTTTACGGACACAGAACAGGAAACAACCATTTAAATGTTCAGTGTAAAATAAAAGGTATTTTCCCTCCAAAAGTGAAAGAAAATAATTTCGATTATTGCGGGCTGCTACGTGGGAGGCATCTTGCTAATATTACATATTGCTAATTCTTTTTTCTTTCACTGCCACTTTATACAGTCATTTAGTCACAAGCTATGAAAATGTGTGAATAATCCACTTGTGCTGTGCCAACTTAACACCGCTCCATAAGGAAATCAAATATGATCTTGGTAACATCTGAAAGTACAGCAAAATTAATGTAGTGGAGAATGGAGAGATCATGCAGCCAGAGATCTCACATGACAGTGTTCTTCCTCTGAAGTACCCTTGTTAAATTCCAGAACAGACTAATTGTTAATGGACAAATATCATTTTACAGTTGTCCTACAAGGAGTCCAAAGGTTTTAGCGTTGTCTAGTTTAAAGAATTATGGTATCTGTAGCACAAAACTGTGTATCACAGGTGACAGCCTGGCCGGCAAACTCACCAGCAAATCCAATAACTATTGCATCAGACCCTGGTGCCAGCATTTGCAGGTCAGAGTAAGGTAACACAGCACCAGGAAACCTGCACTGTGCTTGTTCTGTGGTAGTAACCTGAACTTCTTTCTCTGGCTGGCAGGGCGATGCCTAAGAAAGGTGCTAGTTCACAGGGTCTTTAAAAATGCAGTTGAGGCTTAGTCTCCAGGAGGACATTATACCAATCTGAGCAATGAGGTTTAGAAAGAGACAGAATTAAGATAGTACTACTGAATTTTGTTGATGTGTCTCTTTAAAGATTGATGCCCAAGAGAAAGAAAAAATGCTGTAACAGAGAATTTGAAAGAAAACACCTCAGCATTTTAATAACTGCAAAAGCCATTTTTGCTGGAATGCCATCAACATTATTGCTGTAAGATAAAGGGAAGGACAGTCCTATAAACAATACATAAAAAGACAAAGACACTACTTGTAACACTGCTTATTTCAGGGCTAAAATGCTGCCTACACGTTACTATTACCCTATTTTAATGTTCCCAGCTGGCTTCTGCAGGGAAATGCTTACCTTTTCTCATGAAGGAATGAGACTACACCTTCAGCTAATACAATTCATACAGGGAACACAGAAAAACTATCTCCCTGTTACCTTTTTGCTCCCCTTCTCCCTGGACTGGTGAGACAAAGGTATACTAATTGCAGATCACTAGCAGTGATATAGGCTTTCTGGAAAACACTGTAAATAAATCAATGTTTAATCAAAGGGACATAATAAATTCAGTTGAGAAGCCTCACTCCATTGCTTCTCTCCATGGTCTCTCTAGTCTATAGGATGTCTAGTATATCTGCTGGAGGCAGGTATGACCATCACAACAGCATTAAAGGCATTCATCTGCCTGCTCACGTCAGAGACAGGATGAACAAACAGAACCCAGAATATTTATTCCTCCCTAAATGAAGCCTGGAAAGAAAGGACAATGAAATGAAGACCTTGGGAGTCAAAAAAAAAAAGAACAAAAAAAACCAAAAAAAGGTGAGGGTGGTGGGGGGAGGAGAGGGATGAAGAACAGGCAGTGGCTTGTAGGTAAATTCTGAGAGGTTCTTGGAGGGACAGATTAAGGATTACAGATTTGGACTCATGAAGCAGGTGAAATGATTCAGATTGGATGAAGACATTGTTAGAAGAGAAGGTGAAGATGATTTTAGCAAATCTGTTTCAGAATCAGCAAAAGGATGATTAGAAATGAGGGCAGAAAAGGATAAGTATTTTAGCAACAAAGATAAATTGTCATGAATAGGCTTGGTAATGCTACATAGAATAAAATAATTGTATTTAATAAGTGAGTAGATGGAGAGATAGAAAATGAGAAATCAAACATAACAGTAAGGCTACAAGATAAGGAGGACAGAAAAATTCTGAACAAACAGAAAAGGGACAAAAGAACCTGGGGACAGCTAAAAAAGCCTCATGTGGAGAGAGTTTGAAATGGCAAGGTAACACCAGAGAAGCTGTGTCTGAGACAAAAATTCACAACAGGAGGAAAAAAATAGTTGTAAGCAACAGAAATGGTTGGGGAGGATGAGGTAGTCAAAATAGAGACTATAAAGATAAAAGGAGGAGGACTGAGGGTGAAAACTTGAACAAATGGTGGACAGGGAGTGGATCTACCAGAGGAGGTACTGATGAGAAGGGTGTTTGATATTAAAGTAGAAAGCAGAGAGCACAGGCTGACCAAAAGATAAGATGGAAAGGAAGAAGATGTGGGGAAGTGCCAGTGGTCCTGGAGACTGCATTAAGGGGCATCTGAACTGAAAGAAGCCCTCTGGCTTGGCTAGGAAAGAACATAGGTGAAGGGGGTCTCCACGGATACTGAAACTAGATAAAACAGAAAGTTTGACAAATACAAGACAGGAATGAATATTTGGAAGTCTAATTGGGTGTGAGAAAAGCTCAGTGGGGAAGTGCAACCATAGTTCCAAGCTGACTGAAAAAAGCTGGAGAAGGGAGGCAGAGCAGCAGAGAAACTGTTGAGGAATAAAGAACAAAGAACATTTGGACTTTGTCAAACAAGGAGTAGAGAGGAAACACCAAAGAAGTCTTACACTCCAAGGCAGAAAAAGCAAGATGAGTTTGGATTTAACTGACAGTAAACAGAGGAAGTAGGAAAATCAAAGTAGTTTTGTCTTAAAGCAGATTTTGCTCTTTAATACTAGCAAAGGATTGCACACTTTGAAATTGTCACTTACAACTGCAAGATCCAGAAGTCTTGACAGATGTAGACATGTAGACCCATATATTAAAATGATGCTATAGTTGACCTTGTTTTCTGAAGGAGAGACAAGAGATTAATTTATATGGAAGCCTTCCAGCCACTAAAAGCACAATTGAACTAGACAAAACATCATAAAATCTGCCTCAGTTATGGGGCAATCTAGCCATTAGTGCTGGGGTGAAAACATTTTGGAGAATGATTAGGGTTGAATAGATTTATAGCCCCAGGAATTGCAAAATAAAACTCTATGGGAATCCCCATTTTCAGGCCTTGTTTTTCTGAGGAGAGTACAGAACTACTGGGACCATACCAGTCATGTATCAATGCAGGCTGGTTTTGCTCAATAACTAGAAGATTGATTTACCTGGCATGGGTTGGATGGAGAGCTTGTGCCTAGATTATTAGTTTAGGAAGTTAGCACAGATCTTTCATGGTTTTTCAGTTATTAAATGATCATGACAAAGGAGCCTAACTTCCAGTTTCCAAGCTACTTGTGGCTTACCAAACAGTTGATGTTGCTCAGAAGGGCTGCTGATGAGACAAGCTCTATTTGCACATGGGCACCAACTATTTTATGCCCTGGTTCCATGGCAAGGTGACAACGATGTCATGTGCTGTGCTTGTACTTGAGTGCTACAGCTGGACTGCCATGGAGGCTACAGGCCCCTGACAGATGCAGCTGACGCCTTGGAGAGGCTACCTAGAACAGAGGTGAGACAAAGTTGAAAGAATAAAGCAGGTAATTATTAAAGGCCTTCAACAGATACACCTTGGGCAGTGCAAAGCCTTGCAGAGGCGACACCCAAGATGGACGATAGTCACGAGTTTCTCAGACAGATATAAGTTTGGTCTATTTGCATATCACAGGTTAATTGTCCAATTATAGCTTCAGGTAATGAAGTCATATTTCCCTGGTTTCCTTCCCCCACGATTCATTTTTGTTTAAACTTCTCGGGGCCTGAGGCCGGTGGTGTGACCTCGGTTCCCAGGCCCAGAAGGATTGTTTAGTCTGACCAAAATGTGAAGAAAGCTAACTAGCATTCTATATAGAGTTCAGAGTTATACACTAATGCAGTACAGAATCTGAAAAATGTAAAAGCTAAAAACTTAAGGCATCACAGTAAGTTTGCCTCAAATATCCATCACTGCAGTGCCAGCAGCGGCGGTCGGCCACACCCTCACATGGTATGCAGTGGAGTGTTAGCAGGGCTGACAGCATTGCTTTACATGAGTATGGACCCACAGTAAGCCACTAACTAAGGCTGTTATATCTTTATATGAAATATAAAAGTGAATTTATGTATTCAGCATAGAAAATGTGAGAGCACTCTCTCCATAACCAACCAGAAACATATCTTGCAAATTACACCTGACTCCCCTGCCACAGGACAAGATAAAAACGAGCTTTCTAAATATATTGTTCTCTTTTGTTTGGGTAGAAGAGTACCAAATAATAAATCACATGAGAATAAAAAAATGCTTTATAAAAAAGTTCACCTGCTTAAGTATGCTGTAGCATAATTAAGTTCATTTAACAGGGCAGTGACTTGCCTCTTCTACCTAGCCTCTTGCAGGCTGATCTTGTTAAAGATGTTAAACAACATATTTTTAAGAAGCAATCACTCTTCAAATAACTCAAACAAAAAGATTGAATTTTATCTGCTTTGAAAATTAATATTTTTTGCAATACAAAATCAGCAACACGGTAGTCAGCTTTCTATTTTGAAACAGCATGATAGGAGGAGGCTTTCAGGTTGTTGGTTTTTTTGGTTTTTTAGTTTGTTTTACAAAAATTAAATATTCTTTATGGTTTAAGTAGAGAAACAGCCTAGCCTTGTTAGGAAGCTGGTTGACAAAAACTTCAGAGAATCTATACAAATCTATACATTAATACATCTGATGATTAATAGTGTGTGAATTTCTCACAACTCAGATCAACTTATATCTCTTAAGAGGCAAGAACTTTTGCAAAACTTCTAGTCAATAGAAGACCCAGAATGTCTTTACAGAAAAAGTGCAGTTTCTCTCAATTGCACCATTCTGTCCTAGAGGGAAATACAGAAAGATGTAATTTCCCTACTCTTGCCTCTCATGTAGATGTTGATAGAACTTCTTCTTTGCTTTTGAAATCCTCACTCTGAGAAGTGTAAAGGAAATATGAGGATCATAAAATCTGTCAGATGAAATTTGCCACAAAATGCTTAAAAGCCAAAAGCATGCATGTTTGATGAAAAGGAATGGCATCCTGAGATCCATCAGAAATTTAGAGAGAAGATGCACTGCCTACTACTCACAAACCTGCAGGTTTTACCATGACTGAAAAACCAGTCATCTCAGCTGAAAAATATCCTGGGCACCACAAACAGGGACAAATCCAGGTTGGATTTTAAGGACCAAAATTCATTAATAATGGCTGGCTGGTAAAAAAAACAGCTGTGGTCCAATTGCAAGTCCCTGTGAGTTCATTCCTGCATGGAAAAGCCAGCACAGCATTTGACCATGTACTCAACGGTGACTGATGGTGGATCTCCAGGAGCTGAGAACCACATGGGTACAAAGCTGCAAGGTTTTCTCACACATTATCTTACTAGGGCACCTGTACTGATGGCACATGGTAACTTACAGTTTTAAAATTTTCATTGTATTTTTTTCTACAAATCATCATAGGATTTTGCTCAACTTCCTTATGATGGCACCTTTAGGTACCAGCTAAGTGACAAAACTCTGTACATGATCATGCAAATGAGAAAAATTAAACCTAGGGAGAACAAATGGAATTCAGGATTCTGAGATTTACATTTCATTTATTTTAAAACTGCTAAAATTCTACTTAAGTCTAATTATACACCTTAAAAAATTAGGATATACCTATTTTTAACATCATAATCTTTGTGGAACCTACAAATTTTTACTTTGTGCTTACAGTTTCTTTCCTATTACTAACCTTTTCTTCAACCTGACTTGACCTGGCTGGGTTTAAGAGCTGTCCCAGGGAGGTTTCAGTCTGTAAGGTGGCACTGGAGGTCCCCTCCACACCCCCTCTGAGTACTGGAGATGTGTTCCCAGTGCAATCCTCCCCAGAGCCTCTCTGAGGAGAGAGGAGAAAGACAGTGTAGCTTGAGAGCCACAGACAGACAGGAACTACAATACTCCTCACATGCCTCAAGGACAGTGCAGAGATGGGCAAAGGACCAGGAGTGTGGACATCACATGGGTACTGCCATCTAAGGAGCCTGATGCTGCTGCTTAGTGGATAAAATCAGTATCACCTGTCCCACTGTATTTTGTTTTGTTGCCCATCACAACCAAGCCACTTGTGCCAGTTCTGTTATGCTGCCCAAGTCCTCAGCAGGAGAACAGCAAACACCAGACAAACACTTTCTGCAGAGCCAGTTCAAGTGACTTTCCACAGAACTCACCCTCACAGTAGAACAGCTGACTGTTCACCAGTGGTGTGGGCTGTTCCCTCCATCCCTAGCAGGTCACAGACACCCTACACAGAAACACTCTGTACTCACCAAGCTCGGGATCCAGGGGTTTGGGGAGCTGAGGTTCATTATGGAGAATGGCTGCACTGGGTTCTTGGCATTGCAGAGCTGGGAGCAAGGTGATTTATTCCCATGAAGGGACAGGGCAAAACTGGGAGAGTGCAGTGGGCAAAGCATGGGTGTGTGCAGAATGGTATGACAGGAGAGGGGTGAAGTTTGTCAAGCTGTCAGCAGCAGGGGGAGCTGGCAGGTAAGGACACTGTGCCTTGAAGATCTGTCGTGCTGTACAGCCCCTCCCTGACCAAAGAAGTTTTAAAACCAACTTTGTCTTACTATGCAAGGATTTAAAGCATAAGCTCTGACATTAATCCCAAACATTATCCTAATCTTCAATTAAATAACTGCCATTTTATTTCAACTCTACATGGATTCTCTGAATTTCTTTCATCAGGAATGGCTAAAACAGTTCAGATACTCCTAGCATCAGTCTGGCATACGTAGTGTATACTGGGACTTCTTCTTTACTCACTCAGATTTATTCTGGTGTAAAACTGACATAATAGAGTCATAAGTCTCTGTGTTTGAGTTACCCTTAGCTTGAGTATAGAAAAAAAACCCAGTGTATCTGTTACATATTTCTTGTCTTATCTCCAGAGGCAAAATAATTTTGGATAGTTGCCCTAGGGAACAGAAAGACCATGTGTTTTCAGCTTCTGTGATATTTGTTGCTTATTGGATCAGAAGATTACAAGTAATCCCCAAAAAAAAACCCCAAAAAAACAAACAATAAAAATATTAAATGTTATAGCTGTCTGAAGAAAAAACATCTTCAGTGAAGACTTTGCAATGAATTAGAAGGTGATAGAAAAGTTATTTTGGATGTAATTCTTAAGTTGATTTGACTTGTGTCTGGGAGCAGCATTAATGAAGAAAGCAGGTTAAACCTCTCTGATAGGACTTTATCTCAATCCTGTCAAAAAAGCTATAGCAGTGGTTCAGTGTTCCCAGGAAGCAGGGCCAGTGAGCAGCTGATGCAGGCATTGCACCCATGCAGTCTTCAGCAGCACAGCCCAGGAGGGTGCTGAGCTGTTGCTCTGCCCTCTGCTCTCCCATCATCACTTCTCTTTGCCCAAAAAAGAGGCTCATGAAGCTGGCTTCATGCCTCCCTCCAGCCCCAAACTTCACCGTTTTCTCCCAATTTCTAAAAGGATATGCAAGTATAACCTTGGATAAGAACTTGTTTCCCAAATCTAAGCTCTATGAAAACAGTTAGATGCTTAGTAAAAACATTATTTTTCTTCATTCTTATTCATGTTGCAAAATAACAGCACACACAATGACAAGGGCCACCCACCCTCCTTCCCTCTGAACAAACATTTGCTGACACTCCAGTGGTTGTGGTTAAACTGATGAGTGAGCTGGAAGTACAAACTGCTGGCACAAAGGGGTTCAGGGCCAGGCATGTGTTTCTCACAGCTGTTACCTAGCAAACATGAAATTTACTGCTTGAAAAGACACTTCCTTTTTTGAAATTGTTGCTAGCTTTGAGAAAAATAACACATTTCAAGCTTTCTTTGCACATTGTAAGGGAATACAAACAAAAATGGTAAGATTGCAAACAACATTTAAGAGATTCTCTTCCAGTCACCTTTAAAAACCTTCTCTTTTCTGTAAAAGGATTCTGCTGCATATTTTTTACAATTAAATCCCTTATATCTCAGGTCTTCTCTCTTTCTGCTAGGTGGGGAGAGGTATGTTAGCAATGTAATATGTCAGGGATGTGATGTGGCATACTACTTCAGCACAGTCTTAGGGATCATCTGGGCTGAAGTCAGATATTAGTTTATATTCAATGACCATCTTAAAAGGTGTGTTACAGTCTTCTGGAAAAATGAGAGGAAAAAAACAAGGTACAAAAAAAAAAAAAAAAAGCCATGGGAAGTAAACTGTAGAGATATATATTTCTTCAAAAAGATACACTAAAAATATGCTTAAGGGCCCAAAAATATGGAAGTTCTCTTCTGTACTCATATGTCTTTTCTGATCAATGTTCAAATGAAGATCTACTTGAGGAAAATACAGCTACTATGACAACAGTCCTTTTCTACATTGAAGTATCATCCTCACCTACATTTTCATTGCCTGTCATACAGATCTTTTCCTAAGATGTATATCTGCACCCAGCACTATCAGTGGTAATGTCTCTCATAACTTTCTAAATGGACCTTTATGTGGCCATCCATGGCACATTTTTTAATCTAAAAGTTGGCCATGTAGTCCAAACCGGCCTTCCAGAGAACTTCTCCAGTCAGTGGAGGGAGACAAGTGTCTTCACAAGGCAAAGATACACACCTCAAGAAGTGTGTTTGGCACCAATAAGAGGAACTGCCTTCTGGATGAACCTGTGTCAGCTCACCAAATGTGGAGACAGCTGGGTGAGACAAGCTCAGCTTCTACATGCCAGAACATGGGTGAGATAAAGCTCACCACAAATGTAATGTTGCACTGGGGCTGCTGTAAGGCTCACATTCACCCCATCTTTGTTTTGGTAAAGGTCCAAGGTACCTATGGGAGAAGTAATTTCCCAGAGGGACTTTCTCTAAAGACTGGAGAATGACAGGCACATCCTGAGAGTGAGCCATACCACAGCACTGCACAAAAGAATGTGAGAAAACACTCAAATTCTATCCAGGGCACCAAACACCTGCTGGGAGACTACAGCCAGATCAAGTGTGGCCCTGGTTCCATTTCAGGCAACCTGGACAAAGGGTTAGCATGTGTGATGAATCCTAGCCTAAACTCCACTACACTGGATTTTCACATGTAATGTACAGCACTGAAAATATTGTCATACCTTGACATAAGATAAACAATACCTAACTACGTATAAGGCAAGTTCATAATTGCCTGAAATGGTAGCTCTTAGAGAGTTTTTTTTTATAGCAGAGGAAACCAGATGTTTATTTTATGGAGGTGATAAACTGTTTTAAAAACCATAGTACAATAGGATTTCAGCTGTTCAAACAGATTCTGCTAAGTCATCTGTCTATGTCCAAGGAGAAAACCTGCCCTTAATGACCATGTTTCTGCTTATTTTTAACTGGCAACTTAAAACCATCAGTCAGCATGAAGTATTGGATCCAAGTGGTCACCTGCTATGTTTATTAATTTCAGTACACAACCATTTAGCTTTGATTTCTGACATTCAGGTCTATGCACCATATTCCCTGATATTTCTGCTCATAGTAGTGTGGTGCATGAAGATACTCACAGAGCTTGTGTCTCAGACCAAAGTTACTGACGTGTTTCTGTTCCAAAGCATCTAAGTCAAGAGTTCAAACAAGTATCCAAACTAGCACAGCAGGAGTCTGGCTAACCCCTAAAGTCAAGTTGCTATAGTTTAACATTCTTGTCCACCCCACGCACTCTGCTCAGCTGTAACACCACTCTCAGGGTAAGCAGACTCAGCTGAATGCAAAAAGTACCTTTTTTCTACCAGTCTTCCCAAGCCCAAGCCCTACCCTGAAGTGCAGCTTCTTGGTTATTTCTGTTTACTGATTTAACTGCTGTTACCTCAGTCCTGCTGGATCATAAAAGTAAAGTCAATGCTGCTGCTAACCCAGGCTGGACTCCAGAGTGCAAAGACCCAAGGCCAGTTTAGTCCACTCCTTCAGCTTAACTCTGCAAATCTCATTAGTTAAAATGAGATACCCACCTCCTCCTGACCAAACTGTCCATGCAGTCATGCAGGAGATGCTCAATGCCATATACCTGTTTATTCATTTTCTTTCATTACTAAGAAAACAGCAGCATCCCACTGATATTTGAGGAAAACATAAACAAATAATACATAAGGATAAATTATGAATATGAAGTACTGTAATTCATGCAAGTGAATAGGACTAATAGCTATTTTTCTCCCTCCCCACACATGGTAGAGGTTTCTGTGCTTCCAAATAATGTTACTATAATTACTATTAATATTACTATAATTAGGTTTCATAGAAATTGACTTCAGGACTCTCTCTGGGTCATTTTGGACATTTTCCCATCACCACTGATTCGCAAGTGCTTTCCTACAGTCCAAATTTTTTTTCTGTGCTAAGCTAAACTTACCTTACTTTGAAAGAACATTAAAACCAAATCTATAACAGCAAGTGGTGTTTAACTGCTGGAAGCTGAGGATATTATATACAGAAAGTTTACTGCAAAGCTCAGGGCTCAGGGATTTCCACATATTAGTTATGACATCTCTAGGAATATTTAGATTTTGAATCAGAACTCAGGTGGGTTTTTGTGACATCAATTTTACCTCCAAAGGAATATTATCACAATAAAGGCAAATGATACTGGTTTGTTCCTATATAAGAAAAACTTAATTTTTATCACAAATAATGTGCTGACTTGGTGAACTTCTCTGCTGTGCTGGAAGATATTACAAGGTTTATGCAAAGCCTTATTCTGGGTATACATAGAGACCTCAGAATAGGATGTGAGGGGGTGTGTATACATACATGGCTTTCATTCTCAAAACATTACAGTGATAATGGCAAGAAAAAAAGTGGGATTCTTGTGCCCCAGTTAGCTTGTTAAATGTTCACATGAAGAGACAGAGTTACTAACTGGAAAAACAGCTCTTGATGTTGAGACTGATATATATTGGTTGGAGATAAGCAGGAGTTTCTAGACTGAAACTAGAACATGCATAGGTACGTAGGAAGGTGATTTCAAGCAAAGTCAATTTATCTCCTTACAATAGAGGGAGTCACAAGATAGGAAAAATAGTGATTTATCATGTGTTAAGCAATTTGGATGTGTTTAGCAGCTTTAGTTTACCAATGACTTGAAGCAGGAATTTGGAGTCTGGCATAATGTAAGCATGATCCTACTGATCTGTGTTTGGCTGTCTCTGTGAAATGCTGCCTACAGCAGAGCAAGCTGATAGCCTGAATTTGAAAGGAAATTAGGATTATTTAATTAAGTTCTCTGTCAATCCTTCCCTAATAAGTTTTGAAGCAGATGGCCAGTTGAAAAAAAAAGGAAGGTAAATGGGACTGAAGTCTCTGCAGTTGGAAGTTCCTGGAAGATTTTGAAAAAGCCGTAAATGCAAAAAGAAGGAAGGATTAAATATGGCATAGCCAGTGGAGAAGACAAGTGAGCTCAAGTTACCTGTTGTGTTTGGCAGCCCCTCAGCAGCAATATTTAGATTTTAAATTACTGCATGCAGCTTTTTTTGATATAACTATTACGGAGAGCATGAAAACTCTTCCAGCAAATGAAAACTGATTCTAAAATACCTACAATATGATCCATGGAATAGTACCCCAGAACATCCAAGGAACCAGCATCCTGGCAGCTCAGAATCAGGCACAGCACATGTTTCCTCTTGCCCTGCCCAAGGGAGAAAACTGAGGACAAACTGGGTCAAAAGAAAAGGCTTTTAGGAAATGAGGGAGGAACATTTTGAGGAAAGTGCTAGGGGCTGTGAGGGAGGCTGGTGCTCTCCCAGGTGAGGGTAGAGGGAATATGTAGTAACAGAGACACAAATTGATAGGAAATGAGATTTAAGTATTTCTGCATGTGCATTTTTAATTTAAACATAATCATCAAAGAACCATGCGTAAGCATTTTCCCTGACCTGAGCTTTTGCAAATATACATCTACATCTATACATAAATCATCTATACATGTACATATTGAGATCTGATTAGCCCCACTTTATCTCAACATCAGGCATGTAACATTATTTCTAGTAGGAAACAGGAAGGGCACTTTAGGGAAAGGAAGAACAAGAGGTAGAAATTGAAAATTCTCTTTTTCTCTCCTAACTGTAAGATGAAATTCGGGGTTGCAGTATTTGGATTTGAAACTACTGCTCGTAGTTTTTTTCATATAACTTTTACAGTGAGCATGAAAGCTCCTCCATCGAATTACAACTGATTCTAAAATACCTACAGGATCACCAGAGTCAGGAACTCCTTTATGTTTTGCATCACCTCAAAAAGAAAGCAAGCTTGAAAAATGTTTTGCAATGTAACAGATGAGTTTGCAGACCTGCAAGGAAGGGAGACGAGTATGGTAGTGCCAATTTATTTTACTGCATTTTTATTGCTGTGCATCATATTTTACTTTCTCCTATTGCTTTCAGGTTGCTGCTATCTCTACTAGACAATGTACCTTCTATATTAAAATTTGTTTTCTGTATTAAAATTTGTTATTATAGTATCACAGAATAAAACTCTGACTAGTAATAGTTGTCAATAGAAGATGCTGGAAGCCTTGAAGTAAAGAACTGTGGGGCAGACAGTTTGGAGACCAACCATCATACAGGAAAAAATGTTCCCTTGTTTTCCTAACACAGGAGTAGTGGTTTTATGTAATGATATACAGGGTTTATAATACTGCAGAAAAATCTGTCTAAATGTGTGGATATTATATACATAAATAAAAAGTTTTTTACATACCTTACTCAGCCCTTGATCTAAGTCTGGTCATGAATGCCCTGGGTCAGTCCTTGCATTAGATGCTTCATGTTTTCTTTAATTAATTTTATAAATACTGCCTTCTAATTGTACGGAAGGTTCCACTGCAAGCTTTTGGCAGCCTATTACAGACTAGAGGCAGGCTGCATTCTCATCTCCCTCTCAATCTTGTCCCTTTATTGAGCTTATTCAAGGCTAGAAGGCCAAGTTTACAAACTTAGTCTAGGACAACTTACGGTAAGTTCTACCAGACACTTCAAATCCCAAAGATATAAATAAGACATTTTCCATTGATCTTTTGGGATAGTAGCTGAAGACATAAAAAACCTTTCTGTTTCCTGGCACCCTGGATCTGTACTTGGCTAATGGTGTTTGTTTTCCTCTTGTATCCTTTGTCTTACAGTACTCCTTGCTTAACCACCACTCAGACCCAAACCCTTTGTCTTTTGATCACAGTTTGATTGCTTTGCTCCTTTGCTGACTAGATTCTCACAGCTTACAGGGAGCTGTGATTGAGAAAGCAGCTCAGAACTAGGCTTATTAGAGTATAATTTAGGAACAAATATAATAATCTCCATCACAGTATGAGTATAGAAAAAGTTACAATACAGAAAAATTATTAATGCTTTTTTTAAACTGAAATGATACCAAAACAGCTTATACACCTTTTAGATATCTGTATTTGAAATTTTAATGCTCTTCCTGAATTATCTGTAAAGATTTAGGAAATAAAATCACAGGTTTTAGGATTGTCAAATAAGAAACAATCTGCCAATCATTTTATATTGCCTCCTTTACAAACTAACCAAT
Organism: Urocynchramus pylzowi; assembly: GCA_013397555.1. NCBI lineage: Eukaryota > Metazoa > Chordata > Aves > Passeriformes > Fringillidae > Urocynchramus > Urocynchramus pylzowi. Next base: position 738,859 of record VZRH01004001.1, read on the forward strand.
TTTTCTATGAAAAACAGTTCCGGAGTTCTTTTGACTCTTAAATTTCCTATCCTAGAATCACAGTTTTCTCACCTTTGTAAATTTTCATTTCTAGCCTCAGTTTTATTGTGAAAAAGTTATCCATGTTTATCCTTGAGTCTCTGCTACTAGTTGGCTGAAATGAATTTTCACCTTCACTGGCATTTACCTCTCTTGCAAAAAACAAACTGCATTGTATACCTCTCTGCCTTTGTTTCATAAACTTAAATACAACAATCCCTTTCTCTCGACAAGAACAGGTTCCCTGTTCTCCTGACTCTCTCAGTACTCCCACCTCCCAGGCTGAACTGCTAACCTGTTCCTGGCACAACTTCAGCCCACACCATCCAGTTTTCCTCTAGACAATGCATGGATCAAGGGACAGAGCAGGTATGTGCATTTCCAGGAGATGTTTTGGGATGGATCCTGGACTTCTCTTTTAGGTGTGGCACTTGGGAAGAGGTGACACATTTTAACCTTATGAGACATTTATTTTCCCATGAAGGCATAGCCACAACATTTCAGACATTAATGACACTTCATTTAGATGCTGGAGATACTCTGATTCAGTTGATGATTGCATTTTCTGTTTCCATGAACATACCACATATATGATACCACATCAACTGACCTTTTGCAGTTGTGGCCCTTAGAAGCTGCTTTGGTTTACACTCCAACTTAACTATAGCTGAAGTAATTTCTGATCACTCATTTCAAAGTATTTTTCAATGACCCACCTTTTCAATAACATCACAACACAAAGTTACTCTTAGATAGTACCATTTCTGGTGGGTTCTCTAAATGTTTGACACATGTTCTTTATAATACCAGGCTCAGATATGTCTATATTTTAACATTTGCTCTCCGGTCTATACCAGAATGACAGACACTACAGTGAATTGCATCTATGTCTAAATTGAAATCTGAGGGGAAATCTCTGGCAAATTTCATCTACTCCCTTTAGGAAACTTTCCTGCTCTCTTTAGGAATCAGTCATCGAAAGAGACAGTAAATTAGTAAATTAGAAAAACTAATTTTTTTTCTTTTCTAAGTCCCTCTTATAGGGAATACCCACTTATGGACTTAAGCATTTAGCTATCTGTTCCACTCTAAACTGCCTTTAACATTTCTTCTGAAAATGTGATTTCAAATTATTTATTTCTGAACATTTTATGCTTTACAAAGATGACTGATATTCACTATGTTCCTGTTGTTCCTATAACATCTCATTTCATATTCTGCATTGGTTGTTCTTCTTGTTTTAGTGCAAACCCCTTAAAATTACTGTATAGATACTTCAGTTGCTTTTTACTTTTTATAGAAAAATTCTCAGACAGACAAGACACCGTCCTTGTTACATCTTCTTTTAATTAATATAAATACATCCTTCTAGCTATGAATGTTTTCCTACTCTTTAACCTATTCTTTTTTTTTTTTTTTTTTTTTGTCTGCGTACTTTTCAATCAAATTTTGTTTTCTTTCTGGTAAAACCAGATGTCTTTTCCACTGCTTGCAATTTTTCTCGCTTCATCACTCACATAACAGACTCCCAAGAGGTCAGTACCCCTGGTGCTCAGTACTGAGCATAAATGTTTTCTAGAAGACAGATATCCCAAAATATTTTCTTTCTCACAAAGATAATTCCTGTGACTGTCACATAATTACAGGAAAGGCGAGCTGCAGAAGTTACTGCAGATCATCAGATCCAACCAGATCACCAAATCTAACCATGCTGCTCAAGGCAAGGCCAGATGTCAGGCTGTGGAAGCAGCAGCAGGAAGTATCAAAGTCGGGAGAAGAGCAATAGGAATGACCTAGGAACAGGAATGTAGCACCTGATTCTGGAGACCATCTCTATCCACATGGATGACAAGAAGGTGCTCAGGTTGCTCAAACATGACTTACCTTTAATGAAACAACTGAAATTATTTACCTTCTACAATGAAACAACTACCTGGATAGATGAAGGGATAAGGGATTGTCTCCCTTGACTTCAACAAGGCTTTCTACACTGTCACACACAATTTCCTCATAGGCAAACTCAGGATGAGTGGACAGTGAGGTGGATTGAGAACTGGCTGAACAGCAGATCCCAGAGGATCATAATCCGTGGCACATGCTGTAGTTGGAGGCCTATCACTAGTGGTGTTCCCCAAAGTTCAATATTGGGCCCAGTATTGTTTAACTTATTGATTACTTGGATGAAGAGTGCCTCTGTGATGGACCAGACTTTGTCTGGATGGGCTGGCTGAGCCTGTGACCTATTGTCTCCCAAAGTGGGTTTGTGCCAGTTGAGGGAAAATGCTGATAAGAAGCAGATCCTGTGAGGTGGGGTAATGCTTGTTATATTCCAATCTCCTCCCTCCCAATAAACCATAACTGCATCTGATGGTAAAACTCCTCCAAGGGAGGTATTGTATCACTGCTACATATATGGGGAATATATACATGGGAATTACATATATATATATACATATATGAACATATGTAACCCATTGAACTCTTGCATGGTCCCCCACTCCCAATGGATCAAGACTGCAAGTCTCACTCTGACCACGGACACTGAAATTGCAACTGTTAAATCTTGTCACTGGATCCACAGGTGGTGATATCTTCTCTCTCCACTATCTGCTCTTGTTCCTTCCTTCTTTTTATTTTTTTTCCTTATATTTTTCCTCATGGTATTTTTATATAATTATAGAAAACCAAAATTCTCTTGCAACCAAATTGTTTTAAAATAAACCTGCCTCATATATGCACTGGTCATTCAGTGTCATTTCACTCTAATTCACTCCAACGGATCTATTAAAAAGAACCTCAGTTACTCTGCCTCAGAGGTGGGACATAACAGCCTCCTCAGTAAGTTTGCTGAGCAGGCTGAGCAGGCCCATTCCCCAGAGGGTATGAATGTATTGAAGGCATCTAGAGATTAGCAGTTCATTATGATCATTAGGACACTCTCATCAGAGACAAAAAAGAGTGAGTAAATGCTGACAGCTCATGGAGGTGAGATGTGGGATAGGATTGAAAAACTCATTGCTTAGATGCTCTAAAGGATAGAGAAAGGCATGTGTAAAAATCAGCTTTAGCTCTCAACCTAAGAAGAAACCAGAAGAGGAGGCCTCAATAGCCAGTGTCATTGTCCTTCAACAGGACACCTGTATTCAAGCATCCTGATGCCTGCATGCTGGACAGACTACCTGGGCACATATGCCCTGGTGCTTGTCTGTGGAAGTCTGAGAGAGAATGTGTGAAATCAGCAATGTTTTAAAGTAAATCACCTTCCAATCCTGTTTTCCTGCAACTGCTGCTTATTGTTCTTTTACTACCCTGTCTCTTCTAAAGCCCCTTTCAACAGCGTAAGACTGCTCTAGGAGCCGACTGGAACCTGCTATTCCCTTGGCTGAAGTCCTCTTTGCTCTGCCTAGCCTCCTATGCCACAGACTCCAGCTCCCTCACCAAAGGGTTTAGAAGTCCTCTGCACTCTGCTGACAACTTCCTGCTACAGGCCCAGGCCCAGTCTATAAAGTGCTTGGGATGTGACCTCACCAGTGTTAAGCAGAGGACAAATGAAAAGAGATTCTCCATTTCCTGAGCATCTCTGCCTTGACTGCTGTTACCATTGCTGAGCTGTTCCAGGTCACGTCATTTGTATGCAGAAGTGTGACAACCAGAGGAGACTTCTCTGGTTCATCAGTCTACAAATGTTCATCAAACTACATCTTGGTCACCCTGCAAGACTGCCATAACAGCCAGTATGTCTGTGGCTTCCTTATGACCTTGGTATATGAAGATCTCCGACATCTTCCACTTACATGCTTCCAGGCACCTTCAGCTTATTCTGTATGTAATTCACTTATAACATTTATTGGTCATCTATTAATTTTACATTAAGTATTTATAAATGCACCCTTCATATAAAGTATGATTCATTCATCTACAAAAATTTATTGTTTGTGGGGTTATCTTATATAAAACAGATCTTTATTATTAACAGAATGAAATTACAATATCCTGTAAAAATCATTCATGATTATGAAGACAGAGAAACTACACTGACATGTTTAATAGTACTAGAAATTAAGTAGTATGGCTATTATACTCTATATATAATATATAGGTTTTTATGGCTGAACAGCTTCATTCTTTATTAGGCTTTATTATTCTTATTTAGGCTTCATTCTTTATTTAATAGCTATTTTCATCCACTACACTGCACTAACTTCCATCATAATTCTCTATAAATCACGCCACCCACTTAAATGCTGTAATTAATTGTCCTACTTGATCAAAGAAACAAATATAGCCATACCTATACATAACACTAAAAAATCCAGGAGAAAATTTCAACAGATAGTCCCAGACAATTTGTAATGAAAAATATTTAAATTACAACTTTGAAGTGTAAAGCAACTGCAAATAGGAATTGTGAAATGTAAGAACACACGAAGAAAAAGTGCATAGCTAAAAAAAAAGGATAATTTCAGTGAGGAAACAGCTTTTTCACTCCTAAAAGATTTTATGACCTGATACTGTATTTCTACTAACTTCCAGTACTTGATTTAATGGCGGGCTGATTTATGCCACTGGACAACCTTTCTCAACATCCATTAATGCTACATGGTTTGACTTAGAATCTCTATTCCACAGTTCTCAAGACTTCAGCCTTGCCTACAAGGTTACCTTGCAGTAGGAATATTCACTTTATTCAAGTCACAATAATGGGGATGTTTCATCCATGTTCAATGTGATGATTTTTACTTCACCATGATGCCCCTGCATACAGAGAATGGAATTTATTTTGAATTACATGATCAGCTTGGGAAAGAGGATTGCTTGTCTCTTCACTCCCCTTTCAAACACCACTTTTTTCAGGACAGCTTCTATGAAGACTCGGAGAACAATTAACAAGCTAAGCTGGAAGTCAATGTAATTCTGAGTATGAAATCGGGATTTGTTTCCAGACTCACTTACAATTGTATCAAAGTATAACCCTGATAAAATTTTTCATACTCTTCTAAGAGTCTTCTGTGCTGCAAGAACAGTGTCTGAGAGCAGGATACAACCTGTACCTTCTGTCTTCAATATGTCACCAGGGCATGACTGCACCTCTGGAGGCCAGACACAGCTGCCAAGGGTGGCTTCCAAAACAGCACCTAGGTATTAACCCTGGGATTAGCTCAGCTGGATGGAGCATGGTGCTAATAATGCCAAGGTTGTGGATTTAATCCCTGTATGGGCCTGACTTATAAATCCAACTTGATGATCCCTGTGGGTCCTTTCCAGCTCAGAATATCCTGTAACACCTGAATTGTCCCGGCAGTGTCAGAGACGGACCACAGTGGGAGCTGCTGTTGGAGATTTATTCTGTGCAAAGCTGCTTCCAGACTTGTGAAGCACTGACAGGTACATTCAGTACAGGAGCTGCAATGTGGCCAGAAGGGAGATCACTCCACTGCTTGCACTGTGGTTATCACTTTGAGCAAATGGTGGAATGCAGAAAAGTATAATTTGGAAAGCTGACAAGTGCAACTTGCCAAAGAACCAGATTTGTCTTTGACAAATTTAAATGAAAAGACATGCCTACCAACAGAGCACAAGTACTATAAGTACTACAAGTACAGCAGATTAGTAAAACAGTAGTTTCGATCCAAATACAGCTTTCATGTCAACACACACACAAAAAATTATATTAATTGACATCACAAGAGCCTGAGAAGTAAGACGAAAAGGAGGTCAAATCGCATTGCCTGACAACAACTGGGTCAACAACATATACTTTACTCTCTCATGAATTCTAAAATTTTCTAATCCATCTAATTGCTAGTGTGCCAAAATCTAGTTAACTTTGTATTTTATCTATCAGAGATGTACTAGCCTCAGAGCCACAGTTAAAGAAGTTTTCATGATTACTTAACGAATTTAATTATGTACCAGTTTTTTAAAAAGCTCTCTATTTAGTGAAATATATGGTGGATTACAATTGTGAAGAAATTATGAAACTCCTTGTGTTTTTTGGTGTGTGTATTTATGAAACTCCTTGTGTTTTTTGGTGTGTGTATTCTGGGAATGTTTTCAGACATTATCAATAACAGATAATTTTCATATACATGAGCAATACATGCCTTCCTGGTTCTATGGATCAGGTAAAACTATCCTATCCTATTTGATACTGCATTTCAGTATCAAACTGCTCCCAGGCCAAGTGCTACATGAATACCACTACACTGATGGAGATCTAAGGTAAATTTTCATTTCTGCAAAATTTACATTACTGTAAGACTACTCTCAATTAAACTGATGTAGAGCATCAGCACTCAAAAGTATTTAAAAAGTTGGCATATTTGACTGAAAATACATTTAAAAATCAATGTGTCTTCTGTATTTCTGATGCTTGCCTTCAGTCTCTCTTCCCTGCAGAGCTGTCCTTGTGCTCTTTTCCCTGGACCATTTACTACCTGACAGTTTCCTCATTAGTTCCACCATTTGATCAACTCTAGAAGTTAAAAATGACCACAAACTGTGGCTAGCAGGTTGGGAGGAGAAAGTTAGGAATGAGTGGGAAGAGTGTAACAGAAGACAGGAGAGAAGAAAGACTGCAATTAAGCAGCAAGTAGAAACCTTTAGGCCCAAGGAAGCATTACAGGTGTTTACTGGTTAAATCTGAAACCTATTAAGCTCCAGCATGAAAGAAAAAACTCCACCTGATCAGCTGCAATTACTTAAAAAAAAAAAAAAAAAAAAAAGGGGTTTTTCCAAAAAATTAAATTTAAAAAAGGTTAAAAAAAAAAAAAAAAAAAAAAAAAAAGGTGCTTTTCCAGATAATTAATATTACAAGTGGTTAAACGCATAATTCAGTTTACTGGAAACAAAATATGCTAGGAAGAAAAAGGAAGGATGTTTTCAGTTTTCTTCTTGAATAGCCATAAACTTAAATACTTTTAAAATTATTAAGCAGAAGTGGGCTGATACATAATGGAATTAAAAAGGCCAGTACAAGAAGGCTGAGTCTATAGATAGTTTTAAATTCTTATACTCTTTCTCCTCAGCCAGGTAAAACTATTCACCATTTTAAGAAACAAAAATCACAGAAACCTTGAGAACTCCAATAAAAACAAGTTTACTTGTACTGGTTATGTGATGCATGATTAACTGTGTCAGATCCTAACAACATTCCATCTATCCAGGATAAGCAAATACTGAGAGCTGAATTTCCAGGGCAATTTCAGAAATCCAAACTTTCTTTGCCTCATTTATATTTCTTTGTGTTCCTCTGTCATAGTCTAATCAGAGCTGGCAACAAATTACCACACAATCATTCATTCCCCATCCCAGTGGGAGGAAAAATGGTAAAAAGTAAAACTTACAGTTTGAGATAAGAACAGTGTAATAGTGGAAACAAAAGAAAATAATAATTATTTTAATATTAATAATAGTAATAATAATAAATAATGTATTGAAAGGAGAGAGAGAAGAATAAAACCCATGAAAAACAAGTGATGCACAGTACAGCTGCTCAGCACACTAATGCTCAGCCCGTCCCTGTGATCACTGGCTCTTGGGCAATTCTCCCAGGTTATATACTGGGCATGATGTTCTATGGAATAGAATATGCCAGTCAGCCATCCTGGCCACGCTCCCTCCAAGCTTTTTGTGCAACTGCTCACTGGCAGAACATGGGTGTCTTGGTTTGGGAAGACAGGTGTCTGCTAAGGAAGGCCAGAGCCTCCTCTGGAATAAAGAATGTAAACCCCCTCCCTCCGAAGTGCTATAAAATTTAAATCAAGGGGCTCTCAGGCAAGAAATATGGGAGCAGGGATAACAGTCCTTTACTAGGGAAACAAACAAAAATAAAAATATAAAACAAACAAATGCAGTAGATTAAAACAACACAGACAGAGTCNTCTTATCAGCCATGCATTGACATTCCATAGCCTGTTATCAGCAGATGTCTGCCTGGAGGGAGGAGTGCTTGTGGAAGAGATAAGGAAAACTGCCCACTTAACAGAAGACAACTGCCATACAGATGGTAAATAGAATAGTATTGATTTCACAATCCATGACAATGGGAAACCGAAAATCCTTGATTTAAACTAAGTACTACTTAGCAACAACCAAAACATCACTGTATTATCAACATTATTCTCATAATAAACTCAAAACACCGCACTGTACCAGCTACTGGAAAAAAGTTAACTCTATCCCAGTCAAAACCAGGACATCCTCAAATTAAATACACTGGTGGGAAACATCTTTGACTTGCCATGTAAAGAATTCCCAGCAAGTCCTTTTTGCTTGGAGATTTTGGAAAAAGTTTATTGTGAACTAAAGGCCAAGTCACAAGAAATCAGTGTTTTCAGTTATTCTCATTTTTCATTTACTTCCCATGGGATCTGTGGCAGGTGGCCCACACTGAAATCAAGAGTCTAAACTACCAGCTAGAGTGCAAATATTTGTATTCAAATGTCTACCTAATGCTCAGAACAGAGTACCATGGTGATCTTGTGGTATTTTTGAACACCACTTTCAGAAACCATTTCACCTATGGATCACCTAAGGGCAGTCATGGCTTACAGCTGAAAACTTCTGTCTGTATGAACTTGCATAGCAGGTCCCTTTCCAGGACCTCCAGCTCTTCTGTACAGCTGCAGTGAAGCAGACTTACTGTAAACAGAGGCTGAAATTGTTCCTCAGACGAGGTCCCAACATACTGAACAAACTTTGGATTATCTGCCTTGGAATGCTGAAGTTTTTAGAGTACACAGGTTCTAACCAAATCACAAGTTATGGTATTTTTCCTTCTACTTTACATGGTAGAAGTGTGACTGTGACTATCCTGAATTTCTTGTTTGATGGCTCAGAAAAGCAATTTATTGTTGCCAATACTTGGAAGTGATTGGGCAAAGCAGCTTAGATTGGAATGAACTGGAGGATGGGTGTGTGACTCAAGAGTGGATTTGGATCTCATATTTCAAGGGAGAATGTTTGTCAGGGAAAAATGACTACTTCAGTTAATCCAAAGTAATGAAAATATGTTGCCCTTTCTCCTAAGAGAAAATTATTTATATATGAACTAAGTTGTTCTGCACTTGCAAATTTATGATTGCCTGACAGAAACACTTGACCAAAGCTGAAAACAAAAATAGGCTTCTTGCCTCAGTTTCTTCCTAAATGTCACTGCATAATGTGATCTGCTATATGCTAGCAAGAGTGTAGATCCTAGTCACAAACTTGCTTTTTTAAGTACCATCTGGAATGCATGTGTCTGAGCAGAGCCCGAGGAGAAATTCAGCAAAGTACAGAGTGCCGCATACAAATCAGTGCTTGTGGCAGCTCTTGAGAAAAAAAAAAAATGGGGACAGGAAGATCAGTTACATTGTCTGTCTCAGGCCAGGGCATTCAGAGCACTTTCCAAGCTGAGTTAAAAAAAAAAAACCCAAACCAGCAAAAAAATTAGTAAAGGAGAATTTTATTTCTTTTTTAAGACTTGACCCTCATGAGAACCGAAGTGCAAAAGATTGAAAAATATTTGACTTAATCACAAACATTTGAAAGAGTCATGCAGTAATTTAATGTATTATTAATAACGAAGAAAACTTATTTTTAAGTTTAAAATTGATCAGTCAGTGTATGCAACTCAATGGACATGAGTTCCAACACACACTGTATTTTGATCTTCCTTATTTACTGTACTGTAATTGCTTTAATTCTTAGCAGAATATCTGAAAATAATGCTGAAGTTTAAATACCAATTTGTTAATGAAGTGCATTTATCTCCACAGTACAAATGAAACATTTTTATATCAGGCAATTAACCTTAATGTTAGACCATGCAAATGAATTGTCTTGAATTTCAGTTTTGATGGAAGGAAGCATTCCTTTTAGATGAAACAGGAAAATATCAAACGGAATAGACATTGGAAAAAAAAATAATAGCAAATTAGACCGGCATAATTTTAAAATACATTCAAGAATAAATTAGAGGACAAGATTACCGTCTAATCTTCGCAGTAGTCACATACTGCCATGAGAAACAGATGTGATAACAATCCAAATCCTTTAGATTTAAACTGAGCCAAATTTAGACCATAAACTCTCTGGGATTTGCATATATTTGCTCCTTTGAAGTATGTACATTTAAAGCCCTGTAATAACAAAGCATGGAAAAACTGGAAACTAAACTTTGGAAAAATTGAAAACTGACTACAGAGAGTTATCTGGAAAAGACTGGACCTACATACAAGCTTAATGCTTTTAACTACATGGTAGGTATTACCAAAAAATTAACTAGAACTTCCTAGTTTTGCTCTCAAAAAGGATGTCCTTTATAAAAAGAACTGCTTGCTCAAACAGTAGAGAGCATGAGAAAAACAACAGATGCATTCTTATTTTATTTTGCAAATGGGCAACTATTAAGGAATTGGTAGTGACAACTACGGGGAAAAAAATTTCTTCCCGTTGTTAATTTCTGCTCAGTCCGTGGCAATATGATGTAGGGCTTCTAAACAGGCAACTGGCACACACTGGCCCATAGTAGCTAGAAAGGCAATTTTGACCAATCCTCAGTGTCTGCCAGAGAGCCAGAGAAAGGAGGATTTCATACTAAAATGGACGCAAGTGACGCAAGCACTGAGCAGGGCAAGAGCCAGAGCCCGGTGGGGCTGTGGACGCTTCAGCAGCAGCGCGGGTCAGGCGTGCAGCGCTGAGGTTTCTGACTCACACCTCTGTGCTGTGTCATTCACTGGGGTGCACTCTACTGGGAGGGGCTGCTTCCTATAGCAGCAAATGGTGCGGCTTTGCTGGTCCCACTTCTGGTGGACTTTGATGCAATCCAGCGTATCAGCGCTGTTAAATTAATGCGAGTGTCTTATCAGCGCTGTTAACTTAATGCGAGTGTCTTATCAGCAGGCCAGTGGCCGATGGCCTGGACACTCCCTGGGTCAAAGCCCGGACCTCTAGCTCCATATGGACTTACAGGAGAGTAGTGACACAGCAAATGTTTTCTTGCAGAAGAAAACCCTTGACATATTACTGCACCTGGCAGAAATCCATGTGGGGCATACACAAAATCAATGTTTATTCTGAATAAAGGTTCTAGTGAGACGTTATGAACATAAATGAATGCTGAAATCTTCAAAATTGAATCTAAGGAAAGAGAACCAGGAGACTGAACCCACATGTTTTTACATATTATTTGCTGATGTTATCCTCCCTTAAGACATATTATCTAAATGTCACAAATAGTAGTAATACTACTTAAACCCTCAGTAGGCAGATTTTCTTGGTATTCTTACATTATCTTTGTAAACTGATGATCCACTCCACTAGAAGTATAGTTTCTGAGGTTATTTTAAAAGTTATTTTGAGGTTTTTGAATTTTCTGTCTCTTTGGGCCAAAGGCTTTTGGTGTTCATCCAGAATGATATGTACTCATACCATCAGATTCCTCATGCCTGAGAGAGAACAGAAAAATCCCTGTTTCCCAAAGAAGCCCTTGTTTTTTCTTTCCATTACTTTTACGTAGGGACTGACTCCTTGTGTTTAGTGTCCTGTTGTAGCCATACTTCCCCCTCCATTACACCATACGTGGCCATCATAAATCAGTAAATTAGGACCAAGAAAACCTTTCTTTATACAGTCGAGATCAAATTGGTCCAAACAAAGGAAGAGAGCGGTGCCCGCAGTTGACAACAAAGTACCGCACAGCGCAAACACCTGCAGCGCCCCGGCAGCAGGGGGGAGCTGCGGGGATCAGAAGACGTGCCGGGGCGCAGGCTGGGAAAGACCAGAGAGCTTCTTTCACACATTTTAAACCCAAGAACGCCGAGCCCGCTCCGGCTGCAGCGAGGCCGGGCCTCCTTCACAGTCGGGGCGCCCTCACG
>VZRH01004001.1:751574-816409 GCA_013397555.1 Urocynchramus pylzowi
AGCGAGCCGTGCCGGGCCCGGGGCCGCCGAGCGAGCCGTGCCAGGCCCGGGGCAGCCGAGCGAACCGTGCCAGACCCGGGGCAGCCGCCGCGCTGGAGCAGAGCCCTGGCTGCCCCTCAAAGCCCTGCAACAGTGGGGCGGCTGCGGTCTGGGGAGAAGGACAGCAGCAAAGTTCCATTCGCCAGTCTTCTGTTTTTAAGCGTAATTTTGCTTCTGCCGGGGATGGGGCAGGGTACTGAATGTTCTCACAGCCTCTCTAGTGGCGGTGAACTGCCTGCTGGACACTGGGGCTGTTTAGCTGCAAATAAAAGGGCCCTTTAAAAATGCCGGCCTTTTGAAGAACCAGGATCGTGCTCTTACGGACACTGTTAGAAATCTTGGTATCGTTTTTAAGATTTCTCTAATTAGAAACGCTTCTGTTAAATGTAAAACAGGGCGTTGTTTTTATCAATAACAAAGGAAACTTGGGGTCACTTGACTTATTGGCATCTTTCATTGAAAATGGCTTTTCTTTAAGTTCAGATACATAAAAGAACTACTGTAAATTTGAAGTTACCATTTAGGCCCGCATTGTGCAAATGTGGGCCATAAGCACGCTTTCCTTAATCTCTTACTCAATAAAACTCATTATCAAAACCATGGGACATCAAAGCATTAGGGCCAGGCCAATATGTTTTATTTTATGAAGATTCATTTGTAAATATTAGACATTTTAAAAAATTTGGGAAAGCAAAGCCCACTCATCTAAAGTTTTAACTAGAGAGGAAGCAGGTGTGAAAGGGGTAATAAAAGGAGGAGCAAAAAGTTAGTGAGATCTACAATAAACTTAAATTACCACACAAATTAACCATGTCTTGCTTATACCGTGGGATTTCCCACAGAAATTGGAGTATTTGCTTTAGTTACTACATCAGTTTAACGTCCTAAAGATAAAATGTTATGAAGTTTTTTACATTTGGGCTCCTTGGATGAACAGTGCAGAGAAATAACTGCAAAAGCTGGAATAACATAAGGAATTCTGTTCAACTTACGTTCCTTTAAAAGCGTGTGTTAGGGCATGGTTTCTGCAAGTTTATTAGTTTGCACAAAATAGATTGGGATAATGGGGACAGGGCCTTAAATTAAAAAGATTTCTTTTCTACTGGTTGAGTCTAGAGGCAAGGGCAGAATACCTGCTGAGGGTTAGGTGTGAATGTGGAATTGAGGGAGGAGCACAGCAGTGTTCAGAGGGTTCAGTAATTTCCAGCTCTGTACGGTACCTGTGAGTGATCTGCCTTTTGAATTAGTAACCTTAGTGGGGCGCTGGTTCTATCTGATTATGTAGGTGTGTAGTGTATTGTAATTGGAGAACTGTGAATGCAGTTCCTCTAACGGAGTGGTTTGAGTAATTAATAGACCTGGTAGTGCAACCTCAGCCATAGAACTTCTGACAATATTTGATGCAGGAAACAAGACCTGGAGACAAATGGAAAATACTGTATGTATTTACCAAAGGTATGTAAAGTTGAACTAGTTCAGTTTTATCTTTTTCAATATTTAATTTTGTAGACATAAGAAATTAAGGTGACTTGACACTGAGCTTTAGTAAAGCTGCAGGTGCCACAAAGAAATATATTAAAATTCAGATAAATGTGGATTAACCAGACAATTATAGTAGTGGTTGGAGGAAGGAGATCAGCTAAGGTAGTGGTGAAAAGAGGCCTGGAGCTGTAAGGTGATGTTAGTGGAGTTTGTGATGAATTTTTTTTCAGTGGCACCAGGTGTTCACTGTGTGTGGTACTGAAACCTGCCAGGGAGGCAGCTTGAGTGAGTGCCCACACATGGGAGGTTTAGTGATGTAAGAAGGATTGGAGAGTGAAGGGTTATGAGTTGAAGTTGAGGAGTTCAAAGAACAGTTGCAGGTTCAGGGTAGTTCTTCTGAACTTCTGAAGTCTGGTAGGGCCAGCTCAGACTGATGCAGGTGCTCAGGGTGATCTCAGCCTTTCCCAGATTATCCAGGGCTGCCTGGGCTTAGCAAAGCAGAAACAGCTTGGGATGAAATTATGCAGGTGGGGGGACACCAGCAGAGAACAGAAATTGAAGGATAGCATAAGGACAAATTAATTAAAATGACTTGCTGATTTCTTAAACTGTAGTGTGGAATTTGTCTGCTCATCTGTGTGTGACTCTGGTTTTGGACTAGCTTCACAAGGAACAAAAGTAGGTGACAGTAAAAAAATAGAAGACTGAACTTTAGTTGTGGACTGTTCTGTGTGTGTGTACATAACCTAACCCAGGGAGAGCAGCTGATGAGTGGGTTTAATGAGCTAGAGTGAACCACAGTCAACTAAAAATATGCTGAATGTTCTGCCTGTTGTCAGGTCTTAGTTCGTTAAGCACCTTTCTGCATTCCTTGAAGAATGGGACTAACTATGCCAGTGTGCTCTTCAGAGGTTAGACAGCTGTTCTAATCAGAAAAAGGATTTTAAGATGAAGTATATGTGAGTTGAGGGTTAAGATGAAGGTCATAATTACACAATCAACCAAATTTTCTTACTGCTGCTTTGGAAGGAGCAATTACCAGAGTCTCAGATGAGAGGATGAAACAGGCACATTGTGGATCAGACCCTGTGTATGACCAGTTTTATGTTAGTTCTGCTTTACATTTCACTTACTTTGTGTACGGAAGAGAAGAGTGTAGAATAGAGGAGATTTTTTGCACTTCTATAAGAAGAAAAGAATTTTTTAAATTCTGTAGTTGTTGACCAAGTTAGGCAGAAAAAAAATGAGGACAATTGTGGCACATTGAAGCAAATTCAAATTAATGTCAGTATAGTTTCAGGTATTTTAAAAGGTTGATTTGGCAAGATCAGGATTTGGTCCTGCCTGGCCTTGTGTGAGTACATACTCTTTTTGCCTTAGAGGAATGCAAGCAAGACAGAAAAATGCCAAAGTTCTTAGAACAAGTTTTATGTTCCTATTTCATATCCAGTCAGTTTCAAAAATTGACAGTTGTATTTTACCTTACAAGCTTTTTAGGAGCCATCAGCTACCCTTTTTCTTTTGTGGATTCTTAGGAGTTGCTTTTTCAGCCAATGACATATTCTATGTGGCTGCCTGAGCACTTTGCCACTTGCAGAAACTCTTGGTTCCTTTAACATTCATCCCAGTCTCAAATTATGCCAGAAAATCTATTTCTCCCTTTATGTCACTGCATCAACTTACTGTGCTATGAATTAAAGATCAGACAGAAAGCCTGAAATGCAGAAAAGGGAGTATCTGAAAAGAAAGACAAAATCTGGAGAAAGCGGAGCAGCCTTTGGGGCTGTAACCCAGTTACTGCCATGCAGAGCAGAGCATCTGCTGAAATTTGGAAGTGGCAGGGGCTCAAATGACAAGCAGTTATTGCTTTAGGTAATAGAATCCTTATTTTAATAACAGTTCAGATTGAAACACACTTTAAACTGTCTGTAGTCTGATTGTCACTCTTTCCCTTCGTGTGTTTCAGTATGGCAAGGCTTCAGTGATGGATGAAGAGAAACAGATTTAAAGTGGTAGATAAATTGATTTTGTCCAAGTTGTCCAAATAGTGAGTTTCACATTTAACAGGAAAGTTAAGTATGTTTGCAGTTAACTGTATGTTTGAAGTTTTGTGAAACTCATGTTATCTGTTTTAATAATTGTGCCAAACTCCGCTAATCAAAGTACGTTCTTTTGCAACTGTTGTTGAATGCTTTTAATGGATTAATACAAGTGTTTACTCTATGGTTGTGTTTTCCCCTGTTCCTCATGTTCAGGAGTAATTGCAGGCTTACTGTTGCATGGTTCTGATAGCAACTCAAGATACCAAAATGCTGTGCTGCTAAGTTTTGTCTCTGCATATACAGAAATACTGGGCCTTCAAAAATATGCAAGGATTGAATTGTCTCTGCTGGCCTTAAGACAGTGTGATGTCTTTCAAAAAATCCTGGGGGGGAAAAGTAGAATACCTTCCTTTGGATAATGTTTATCCAAAATTTATTTTATTGTTCTTCCTGGAAGAACTTGCTTGTGCCCATCTTTGTGCAGTGCTGTCCTTAGCCCTAGCACAATCCCAACAAATAAAAATGGCATTTTGACTTTTTTGCAGTTTGTGGTTTTATTATGACTGAAAGCTATTAACTTCACTCCTAAGACTAGTTTTAATTCTTTATACTGGGTTAATTTGCATTTAAGCTGAACATGGCCTTTATTTCCTTTAAATCCTCTCCATTGTTTTGGCCATGGATGAAGTTGGTGGCCAATCTGTCATTAAGAGAGTAGCTTGATAATCAGTTCTGTTATGCAACTCTCAAAATGAAAAAAAAAAATCTTGGACTTGACTTTGAGATGTACATTTTTTCATTTAGTATCCAGATGTCTAGAGGTTGGCTTTATTTCCACTGAATCAGTAATGTCAGAGCTACTCTTGCCCCTGTGATTGTATTCCTAGCAGTAACAGTTGTGACTTGCTGTGCTTCCTGTGGCAGTTTTTCTGTAGGTGTAGAGTAGGAAAAAACTAAAATGCATTTGTTGTGCCTTTTCTCTTCCTCTGAATAATTTTCCTGGGTTATAGAAACTACTGGAAAAACTCTTTGTGGAGATTCTTCTACTTTTTTAAAGCAAACTTTTTTTCCTCTGCTTGTAGTTAACTGAATCATATGTTTACTTCATGCGTGGAAGTGGCATGTTTAGATCATAAGGCATCATGCTGTTCTGATTCCCCCTGGTTTGATGTGTTGGCATCTTATCATTTGTAACAAAGTAATTACTAGATAAATAGAGAAGAATATCTTATTTTTTTCTGGTGAACGAGAAGAAAAATGGAATCTTAAGGAAGTTTGGAATAATGCAGTCAGTTTTCTCAACACTTTTATCAACTCTTGATTTAAAAAATAGGAAATGGAGAATTGGTCTGTTCAGAAATGGAAGACACGATTGTGCTTCCTGTTTAGGAGATTATAGTGAATTCCAAAAAGATTTAGGGCTGTATACTTTATAAAGGTGAATCTTTTGCTGGAACAATGCACAGTATATACTGCTATAGTAGAGTAGTAACTACTGAACTGAAAGTAGAAAGAAGTGGAAGTCATAGAAAACTACTGTGGAGTGAAAACTGAGATGAGCTGCTTTGCATTAGGAGAGTTTAGTATCATTACCCTAAAGTTAAAAAGATTCAAGATTATTTTTTCTTGAGGGATGGTAAACATTTCTAAGTTGTGTATGTGGCTGTTGTGGATGTTATTTCTGCTTTGTAATTCTTCCATAATAAATACATATATATGCTATTACACGGATACCATTTGTAAGTGTTGGCTTCTTAAACATATTAAACAAATACTCTTGACCTTAGTGGTTAAAAATCAAACTTGTACACTTCTTTTGAGGATAAGGGGGGTATTTACAAGGATGTTCATAAAATAAAAGATGTGGAAAGAAATACTTGCCTTTCTCTTTACAGGTTTGCACTTTGTTTTAGACATCTGGGACCATGTTCTATGCCCACTTTGTCCTGAGCAAACGTGGGCCGCTGGCCAAAATCTGGCTGGCGGCCCACTGGGATAAGAAGCTGACCAAAGCCCATGTTTTTGAATGTAATCTGGAGAGCAGCGTGGAGAGCATCATTTCCCCAAAGGTACCTGTTTTACACTAATCTCATCTTACTTTGGAGTGAAAAGAACTTGAGTGTACGAGTGTTAATTACTGTATGGGTCACTGAAGCAAATAAAGTTTTAATGTTGCTATTTTAAAGGATGGAAAGGTCTGTTTAGATGTGAAATACTCTGTTGTGAAACAGGAGGAAATTTTAAGTAGCTTGATGTTTTTACATGTTTGTTTTTCTTCCCCTCTATTACTCATGACAATGAAATTGTTCATCTTAAAACTGATGGTACAGCTGTGAGTTTTGTCACTTAACAGATGTCAATGTCTTATAAAAAAAGCTTGAAACAAAAGAAAACTTATTTATATGTTTTATTTTGGTTAATACTAATGTCAACAGTTTTTATAATGCTCTAGATTTAGAAGAACTGCTAAGTGTAAGCAAAAAGTGTTGTACAATCACAGAGATGCTTACTCTTCTAGAATAGTGGTTTGTTTCATTATCACTTTTGGAAGGATTTAGGAAGAAGATAACGTTCATAGACTCACTAGTGAGCTGGAACATTATTTTAGAGAAAGGAGAAACTAACTTCTTCATATATTTAACTTTGTGTAACAGTTCATTAGCTGAAATATTAAAAACACATCGGAGGAAATAAAAATCTTGAATTCTTAGGTTGATGTTAAATCCTGTGTGGCTTACTCTTTCTGTGAGACAATTATTCAGTGCACCATTCAACACAAATATGACGCTCTTTCAGCCTAACATACTTGAAGAAGAGTCCTGTGAATTTTTTTTTTTCTTCAGTTTTATGTTCCCACAGTAGATGCTTACATAGTAAAGCAGTGAAATTGAAGAGGAAAGGAACTTAAAATTGTGTTAGTGTGGCAATGCTTGTTTATGGGCACTCCACATTTTCCACTGCAGGCCAGAACATGGAGAGGTAGCTAACAGTTTTTAACCAGATTTTACTGAACCAAATCACTATTTATGGCTGCCCAACTTTTTTGTGTTTTTCACTTTTTCCACAATTGAAGTAGCAAAGGTGGTAGAAAAGAAGATGTGGTAAAAATAGGCTTTGTCACTTATTTTTTAACCAGACAGAGCAGTGTTTGGGAGTGAGCTGCTATTAATTTAGTGATATTTGCTAGGTCATCCATAAATAATGTAATAGGATATCATCTTGAACTGTAGACTTTGCATTCTGTTTCTTCAGATTTCTGCTGATTTTTATACTTGTTTTGGATATTTGATTTTATTGAGAAAATTACTGTAAAGCTGACTGAGGTGTCATTTAAGGGAAAAGGAAGATACATTTTAAGGGAAAAGGAGGATACATCTAATTCACTGATTGTGCATTGTGTTTTTAGGTGAAGATGGCACTTCGAACCTCAGGACATCTTTTACTAGGTGTTGTTAGAATCTACCACAGGAAAGCAAAATATCTTCTTGCAGACTGTAATGAGGCTTTCATTAAGATTAAGATGGCTTTTCGTCCAGGTATCTGTCTTTATTTAAGCACTCTCTGAAAAGCTGCATTGATAAATGTATTTATTAAGAAGGCATACAATTCTGCCTTCTTATGTCTGTATAATTACGTAAAGGTATAGGTTATAGGAGAAGTAATTATTGGAGCTGGCTGGCTGGATTATCTGCTGAAAAACATCTTTTAACTGAATTCTGAACAAAAACTTCTCCTATTGATGCTGATTCAGTAAAATCCCCCTTACAATTTTGGCTGTTGCTGGTGTGTGATGTTAAATGGAAATACACTGCATGGTTTTTACTTTTGTCTGAAAAAGGCCAGTGCCCTACTGAATAGAAGCACAGAAGGAGACTGGTTTCCGTCAAGGGTCAGGATTCTTTTGCCATGAGTTACAAAAGAAACATGAAAGTAAGCTGTTTTTTTACCACTTTCACATTATAGTTTCTGAAAATAATGTGGACTGTAATGTGGGCATCCAAGATAGTTTTCCTTTTGTATGTTTACAACATAATTTCCCACTCTGTAGTTGCTTACTTAAATATTTTCCATTAAAATGGGGTGCCATATTAATACCTGAAATTACTTTTCTGTCTAGCAGTCAGTTAATTATTTTGGCTTTTATTCTTTCATGTCTTTATAGATAGTTTTCTTTAATTTTGGCCTGGGAAACTTTTTCTCAGCTGAAGTGTAGCTGTGGCAGTGATGCTGCTGGATGCTCACAGCTGCTAAATCATATTGTGCCTTTTTAAGTTAGTGAGTGCAGTCGATTTAAAAGCTGAACTTGAGGGAGACTTTTTGTTTTTTAAAAAGGCAACTCTTGAAAGCCAGGGCAGCAGTTACTTGGGAAAAGTTTAGTTATGTAATGCCTTTATCTTAGTTTCTGATCTACAGGTTGAGATTCAGGCACTGAATTCAAGTACTGAATTTTATGTAGCTTTCAGTGGCAATTTGTTGACTGTTGCTAATTTTTTGTTTATTACTGTGTTTAACTTCCCTGGGTTATAATAAGAACATAATTTTAATATCACAAGGCAGTCTGTTTTCCCAATTTTCCCTCTCCTAACAGAGTGCATGTCGAAGGTGAAGCACCTTAAAATCAAGATTTACAAAAAGTGGCATGCTGGCCTGACAGAAGCTGAGGCACTGGTCTTTGTTTTCAGTTTATCAGCTTTGTGCCTTAGGCCTTGAGTCTTTCTGTTCTGAAAATCATTTACGTGTTTCATTTTAAGCATCAGACAAGTAAAAATATTGAACAGCCCTGAAAGGATGGACTAGATTACTTCATTCCTAGTCAGGTACCATGATGAGTAAGCTACAGACTCATGCTTGTTCCTGGTCTCTGTGGACAGTGGTTCTTTGATTATTCATTGCAGAGGGGAGCACAGTGAGCAGAGTGTTTCTGAAGTATCTGTACCTCAGAATTGCCTGTGTTGTATGTGTGGGTCAGAAGGCAGAGCATAGAGCTCAAATCTTCTGCAAGTTACAGAAGGAATTGAACCTGCATTTCCCATGCACTTTCAAGTGCCCTGACCTTTTAAGACTGAATAAAACAGAGGGACCAACTGCTGGCACTGGTTTTGTGATGCCCAATCTGGTATTCGTGCTCTGAGAATGCCTGCTGAATAAGAGTAAGCATCTCTGGAGGATAAGAAAAGGTATGTGTGTGGTTTTGGTACTACAGCTCTTTCATGTGCAGAAGCCTATGAGTTAGTGAGCCCCAGGTGCAATCAGTTCTGTTCCAGTTCTGTTCTGGAGATGATGGAACTGAATAAAGGAGCAGTAGCAAAGTAGCCACACTGTGCTGCCACTGTAATGTAGAGCCCTGCAGCTCATACCATGTATCATCATACAGTTATTTTGTATGTTGTGAAACATACGGTGCCTGTGTTGGCTGCACAGCTCTGCTTAGTGCCACACAAACGTTACTTTATACAGACAGTGCAAGGGCTTGCAGATACTTGTTTTGAATTGAGTTTGAATTTCACTTACTACCATTATCTAAAGTTTCCTTGTAGGTGTCTCAGCGTCAGTTCAGTTCAACAAATTTAAAGACAGTAAGCTCATGCAGAGAGAAAATGCTAATGGCATGGGGAAAAGTGCTGTCCTTGTAAGGAATGGGAACTCATGTCTGGGTGTTCTTCCTTGCAGGAGTTGTTGATTTGCCTGAGGAAAACAGAGAGGCTGCTTATAATGCTATTACCTTGCCTGAGGAATTTCACGATTTTGACCAACCACTCCCTGATCTAGAGTAAGCTTTGGGTTTTTTCCATTTCCATGACAATAAGAATTGGTTTTAGTTGAGGAGAACCTAGTTTTAAACAACTAACTCTTTGCTGAATGTAAAAAAATAGTCTGTAGATAACTTCTATTCTTTGGTCTTTTTTATATACTGATAAGGAAGTGTGCAGTCATTTTTGTGTTGATTTAAAGTTTCTAGTAGCATTGACTTTAACTGAAGTTAAAACTGTCCTTACAGGAGCTTTTGAAAAACTCAGATACATATTATAACTTTCTTTTTCTTCTGTGCAAGGCACCCTACATCACATACATCATTAGGTTGAGAGGATGTTAACAACAAAGGGTGTTAACTTGGTAGTGGTGCAAAATAACAGTGTTTGATAAACTATATTAATAGCTTTTGAAGTTGAAGGGGCGGAAGGTTTTTCTTAATTGTTAATTTGGCCTTTGAAATTAGTAATCCCAGCACAGCAAGGAGTTACTGATACATTTCCCAGAAGCTAATGCAATTTGGATCATAGGTTTGAACCATTAATGGTCTCACTGTTTTAAGTAGTAGTTTCTATTCAGTGTTCACCTTTATTTTTTTCAATAATTGATGTGAATGTAAAATGGTTTTTTACTGAATAATGTCATGTTTATTTTAGCAGGCTTTATCTGTTCTTTGTTTTTCATGAGATTTTTAATAATTGCCTTCTGTTTGTTTAAGTGATATTGATGTGGCTCAGCAGTTCAGTTTGAACCAGAGTAGAGTGGAAGAAATTACAATGAGAGAAGAAGTAGGCAACATCAGTATCCTCCAGGATAATGACTTTGGTAAAGATCTCACGTGTTACTATGTGTTACTAGCTAATTTCAGTTATTGTAAGACATGGTTTTGCAATTACTAAGGAATGCCCAATGAACTCTAAACAAATTAGATCAAACATACTGTGGTTTTGTATGTTTAATTTTTAGTTTGTTCATGTCAGTTTTTCCAGAAAGTCTGTCCTTTAATGCTCAGCAAACTTCTAGCTGCCTGGAATAGGCAGAAAGAAAAGCTGAAGAGTATTCAGTCAAGTTAATCATGGAAGTACTGTGACAATTATAATTTTCAAAATGTGATGTGAATATGAAGTGAGCTGTTGCTTTAATCATAAGCATGCTCTCAGTAAGAAACCACTGGGACATTTCTAAAGCTGAATCAGTCACTGGTGACAAGTTTGCTACTTCAGGTATCTTTTCAAGGACAGTATTCTAACATCTGAATCAAAACCTAAAGACAGTTTTATTTGAATGTCTGGTTCCTAACCTACAGTATTGTAAACCATAATTCAGTAATAGTTTTGAAAGAATAATCTAAAAATGGTGTTGACTGGGTATTGGTTTGTTCCCTGAAATTGAAGTCCAGCCTTGAGGCATAAGGCACAATGTCT
Organism: Urocynchramus pylzowi; assembly: GCA_013397555.1. Taxonomy (NCBI): domain Eukaryota; kingdom Metazoa; phylum Chordata; class Aves; order Passeriformes; family Fringillidae; genus Urocynchramus; species Urocynchramus pylzowi. Next base: position 762,313 of record VZRH01004001.1, read on the forward strand.
TTGAATTCCATTGAATTCCTTGGTTTTTGTGCAGATAAAGTTTAGTAGGATCTTGCTAATATCAATTCAAATAAGTACAATACAATGCTTTGAAAATAAGGTAGTTATTTCTGTAATTGTTTGAACAATATTTTTTGCTATGCTATTGCTGGGCACAATTCCTTACATCTTGTCATTAACTCTGCAAATAGGATTAATTGAATTACAGTTTGGTCTTACATATGGGCCTTTGTTGATCACTTAGATAGGTCTCTTGCATCTTGGTGTTTTAGCACTTAGAGCAGTGCAGTTATATTCTTGCAGGTGACTTTGGGATGGATGATCGTGAGATGATGAGAGAAGGTAGTGCATTTGAGGATGACATGCTGGTGAGCACTAGTGCTTCCAACCTCCTCCTGGAACCTGAACAGAGCACCAGTCACCTCAATGAGAAATCTAATCACCTGGAATATGAAGACCAATACAAAGATGATAATTTTGGGGAAGGAAATGATGGTGGAATATTGGGTAAGTTTGAGAAATTTGTTTTTCCTCTATCCTACCTCCTGCCTTAATTAATTAGTTCTTGGGTAGATGAGGGTAGATGAAGTTGTTTCCTTTGTTGCCAAATCCCTGTCAAAGTAATGCATTGTACTTTGAGTATTTATACTCACTCTGTGTGTGTGTGTGTATATATATATGTATATATGTGTGTATATATATGTGTGTGTGTATATATATATATACACACTGAGCATATATTCCAGTTTGAGTACTGCAGCAGTGTAGATGACTCACAGCATATTAAGTGTTGGCATATTTAAAACAAAGTTCTAAAAAATTAGATATAAGATGCAAATATGTGGCAAGTATATTGTAATAAATGTTATCTGTAAGCTCAGAATTAGAGCTGAAATGCAACTTGAAAGAGCACTGCTTCTTTCTTCTATGTCAGCATTGAAAGTACTTTCTAACTTTTGCACTAACTTCATCTGTGTTGTAATAAACTTGTCTGTACTTGTTAATTTGTCTATACTTATTTCATGAATTTGTGGATGCAAAACTGATTCTTTTACGTGGTTGCTTCAGATGACAAACTTCTCAGTAATAATGATGGTGGTATTTTTGATGACCCACCTGCACTCTCAGAAAGTGGAGTAATGATGCCAGAGCAGCCTCCTCACGATGACATGGATGATGATGATAATGTATCAAGTGAGTATGATCTAGGACCACATCTAGAATTACTTTCAACTCATGTCGTTTGGATTCTAATTCCTTAAAAGCTCAGAAGTATGAAGTGTGGTGAGCCACCTGACGGTGTGGAGGAGGGGATGGGAGGGGTAGCACAGCCTGTTAAAGCTGTGACCTGCTGCAAGGTTCCTGTTGTCACTGGCAGTGGGAGGCCCGGACAGCCCGGACTCGGTCGATCCCGTGGAGCCGTTGCCAACCATGACTGACCAGACAACGCTTGTTCCCAATGAAGAGGAAGCTTTTGCTCTGGAGCCTATTGACATAACTGGTGAGTGAGCTGTTGGGGAGTATTCTACACAGTTGTCAGAGACCACCTTAGCTTGATGGAGGGGAAATGAATGTCTAGCACTGCTGCTGACTCTGCTTCTCACTTGGGAGAGAAACCGGGGATCAAGTGCTGAATTCCTTTTATTCTGATAGTAGCCCTCCAATAGTACCTTCCAGAGAGGCAGCTTACATGGATGGTGTCAGAGAGTACATTTTGCTCATTATATACTGACCCCTGCTTTATTAAAAAATTAATATCTGTGAAGAAAGTAGCTTGTCCTGTGCTTTTAGACTGAGCTCCAGGCCCTGACTCCCTGCTTGGCCAGTGGGAGAGCCCTGGCACTGCCCTCTCGTGGCAGGCTAGCAGCAGGGGACCAGCTCATCTGCTGGTCCAGCAAAGACAGCATTTACCAGAGCTTCAGGGTCTGCTGTGGAGTACCAGGCTGTGAGCACAGTAAAGTTATCCTAGGGCAGGGTCAGAAGTTTACAGTTAAAATAACCACCCACATTAACTCTACCAAAGCTCAGGTAGGGCTTAGGGGAAAAAGTGGATGTGGTATTTTAAATCTGTGATTAGAGTCATAGAATGGCTGGGATTGGAAGGGATCATGAACATCTAGTTGTAACTCTCTTGCCATGAGCAGGGACACCTTCCACTAGACCAGGTCGCTCAGAGCTCCATCCAGCCTGGCCTTGAATACTGACAGGGATGGGGCATCCACAGCTCCTCTGAGCAGCCTGTTCCAGTGCCTCACCACACTCACAGTAGAGAACTTCTTCCCAATATCTAGTCTGAAGCTATTCTTTGTCAGTTGGCAGCCATCCTCCTTACCCTGTCACTACATGTCTTTGTAAAAAGTCCCCTCCATTTTCTCTGTAGGCTCCCTTCAGGTACTGGAAGGCCACAATTAGGTCACCCCAAAGCTCCCTTTTCTTCAGGCTGGACAAAACCAAATCTCTCAGCCTTTCCTCACAAGAGAGGTGCTCCATCTTCTGTTCAAATTGGCCAGTGTTTGCACCAGCCTATAAAGCAAGCCATGGGAGAGAGAGGCATGTGCAGCTGAGGACATTGAGGCTTAGGTAGATTTAAATTCACAGAAGAATTTGTAGGTTATGGGAGAGCATTCATAGTATTTGATGTTTTATACTGCACATAGCTTTTAATCCTTCTCCCAAAGCTAGTGTTGCCTTAGATTCTTGAGGCAGCTCTATACATGGGCAGGTGAGACCTATAGAGAACTTGCAGGATTCTTTTACAGCGTGGTACCTGTTTGAGCTAACCTTCATTGCTTGCTAAAAATCTCAACAGTCAAGGAAACCAAAGCAAAGAGGAAGAGAAAGCTGATTGTGGACAGTGTGAAAGAACTGGACAGCAAGACTATTCGAGCCCAATTAAGTGACTACTCTGATATTGTTACTACTTTGGATTTGGCACCTCCTACTAAGAAATTGATGATGTGGAAAGAAACTGGTGGAGTTGAAAAGCTTTTCTCTCTGCCTGCACAGCCTTTGTGGAATAACAGGCTACTGAAGGTAATGTTTTTGTGCTAGTTCATTTTTAAATGGACTATGTTCAGGATTGTGCTTCATGGATAGCAAACGTCAGCATATAAATAGTGATACAGTGATGACAGTATTCATAATTGGAAGAAAAAACATACTAAAAGAATGAAGGTAAATATTTTAAACATTGCTGTTACCAGTTGCAAAGATAAATAATTTTTTTAGAAGTTAGTACTGTTGGAGAGGAGCTTAAAAACTGAGAAAGAAAGATGGGCCATAATTACTTAATCCAAAATGAAATAAAAGGACACTGAGAACTGCAATAGTGAATAATGTAATGTTTCCTTTGTAGCTCTTTACTCGCTGTCTTACACCTCTGGTACCAGAAGACCTGAGAAAGAGGAGGAAAGGTGGAGAAGCTGACAATCTTGATGAGTTCCTTAAAGACTTTGAAAACCCAGAGGTTCCCAGAGAGGAGCAGCAACAGCAACAGCAGCAACGAGATGTCATTGGTTTGTGTCTTGTCAAAGATGCTCTGCTTTCCCTCAGACCATATTTTTCTCTTTTATCTGTGCTTTGTATTAAGTCATCAAAGATTATGTATGAAACAATGAGCTTTGTAATGGTTGATTAGCTTGATGTGATGTGACCTCTGACATAAAATAACTTTTTACTAGAAATAGGGGATGCTTAGGAATTGCTTGAACCAGTGGATTAAAAGTGTAGGCTGTTGAGAGTGCTCAATTCTAAAATAGCAGATTGGATTTTGGTACAGTTTCTAATAACATTGTTAAGTTTCTAAAAGATTTGTTGTGGAATACAGATGAACCCATTCTGGAAGAGCCGAGCCGTTTACAGGAGTCGATGATGGAAGGCAGCAGAACCAACCTGGATGAATCGGTTATGCCACCCCCGCCAGCTCAGACCGGCGTCAAACGCAAACTGCAGCAAGTAGAACCAGAGCCAGTGTTACCTGTGAGTGAGCTTTTGCTACTGTTTTATGGGGAATCAGAAGTCAGCAGTGCCTTTGAGTAGGAAGTGACACAGATTTGAGGCCCTAGCTTTCTGTGGTTCACTGTCGTAGTATCAGAACATTTGTCCCTGGGTGTCATTCTGGTGCCTTTGTTAGGTGAAAAGCTTACTGAAACATTTAAAATGCTGGTAGGATAAAGAAGTTATACTATTTCCTCTAGTAAAAGTCTTCATGGAGTCTAGTGTATTGCTTGTCAAGTCCTGCTTGGCAAGTGTATATGAGCAGCTTCCATGAAGCAAGGATTGTGTTAGCTCCATAAATGTATTTTAAGACAGCCCTAGTGTTCAGGCTTAAGGCTTCAAAAAAACCCTTTGATTGTCTGGAGAGATTTCCTAGTTGAGTTGTGAATAGACTTGGACACTAGCTGTGATGCAGTGTGAAAGGAAACTGTTAGTGAAGGGGAGAGGAAGGAAATGGGCAAAATGAAAGGTGTATTTTTCTGAATGCTTGCATGGTGAGGACAGTCCTGGTTTATGCTATGTCTCATGTTTGTGCATTTTTTACCTCACTTTTCACATTCCTTGGCTAAGAGGTTGTTCACTGTAGAATGGGACTGTTAGATGTTACATTATCTTAGTAAGCAGGGTGGCAGCTGCTGCTCCTCTTGCCCTTTTGCCCCTTTGATGGGGTGAAATCAGCATTGACTGTGCTAAGTCAGTGTAATTAGGGGTGTTGGTGTGATCATCGCAGAGGCCAAGTCAGGCCTCTAGCAACAACCTGTAGTGATACCTGCTGTGTGACTACATCAGAAGTTGCTTAGCCATTTTAGGGCATGTGGAGAAACAGTTTCAGGTGTCAAGGTAACTTTATTGGCAAGCAGTTAATTGTTTATAGATTCAGGGGGAGAGTACCATATATTAATTTTATTAAAAGTGTCTACATAAATCCTATTAAATTTCTTTTCTGTATTTTCCTCTTGACATAAATATTTTCTGAGAATACACTTCAGCACCAAAGTAATTAATATGTTTTCAGAAACTTTGCAGGTACCAATGTTTTAATTTCTTCATGTTTGTATTGATAAGAACAGCATTTTGGTGTTTTGAAGATTACTAGTTCCAGGGAGTTAAAGTGTGTTCATGCAGCATTGCATCTGGTGATGTGGGATTTTAAATGTCCATGTGCTAATCCAAGGAATGAGATCAGTAGTTTGGATGGTGGCATAAGTGAAGTTACTGGAAAGCTTTTTTACTTTACAGTGGTATCATTTCTGCTTTGAGTAGAATCTAAAGGATTGAAAATACACATATGGACAGCAAAACAAAATTGGTTTTTGGTTTTCAAAAATGAAAAATTCTGACAAATGGTTAAGATTATATACTTGGATTTTATTAAACCGGTCTGTAGCACCATTCTTCTATTGTAAAAGAACTGACAAAAAAAAAAACTGACAAAAGAACTGACTGTTTAACTGTATTGTGTGCTCTTAAAGCATCCACCATCACAACAGCTGGAAATACCACCTGTAGAAATGCCTCCAGAGGAGCCCCAAAACATCTGCCAGCTAATACCAGAGCTAGAACTTCTGCCAGAAAAAGAGAAGGAGAAGGAAAAGGAGAAAGAGGAAGAGGAGGAGGAAGAAGTAAGAACTCTGTAGAACCAGTTTGTGTGTTTCCCAGAAGTGGATGAATGTTTGACTGTGGATTCAGTAAAAGGCATAAGAAATAACTCTTTTGTCTGTCCTTATAAATAGCCCTTGGGAATGTAATTCTTTAATTATTTCATGACTATTTAATAATATTTAAATTATTTAATTTTATAAATTACATATACATTCTGTTTTGAATTAGTGTTCTCCTGTTCTCACCCATGGCTGGATTAAACCACTATATGTTTATGATGCCTTAGATAAGAACTTTTGAACTTTATTGGTGTGTATTTTAAGTAGCTTGTGCTACTTAATGAAAGTAGCTTTTTGCAAGAAAACCAGCCATGTCCTCAAATAGGATAACTTAAGTTGTCTCTTAGCTACAGTATTTAATATCCTGTGGTAACAAACAAAGCAAACTTCATTGTGTCTTTTATTTTACACCTGCTTCCAGGAAGAAGACGGCACAGGGGGTGATCAGGATCAAGAAGAAAGGAGATGGAACAAGAGGACTCAACAAATGCTCCATGGCCTTCAGGTACACATGATCATTTGCTTTCTCTTAAAGTAACTTTTGAGTGTGTCCACTGATGCTTTTGAGCTGAGTTAAAAGGTCAAGAAAGAGCTTTCTTTGCAGTCGATGTTACAGCCTAAAATACCAGTTATCTTGGGGAAGAATGCATGTAGTTGATTAAATCTATATCAAATAATTGTATTAAAATTAAATCTATACTTTTATAATTGTCACGTATTGTTTAGAGAACATTTGAAAAAAAAATTTTCACCTAAATGTTTTCCAACCTTTAAGTCCACACTTGGTGTGCAACTAAGATTCCCAGAAATGTAAATTATGAAGTAATTGACTGTATTTTTAATGAAATCATAGCACCTCTGACTTTGTGCTGTATGTCTTCAGGCAAACCCCCGTAAGGGTCTAGGGATAGCACCATTGTACAGGATGTTTACTTCCTGGCTAGGCTGGTTTGAAAACTTTCATGCCATGAGAAGCTGAATCTCTTAACAACTGTGGAAATGTGACTTTGGCTGATTTCTAGCATGTGGATTCAGTCTGCACAGACATATATCTGTCTCTAGGATGGATTCTTGCAGGATAACTGAACACCACAGTGTTCACCCTGAACTGAAGTGCAAGCTGTTCCTTTGCTTATCGGTCTCTGTGTTTGTCCTCCACATACTCTTGGGCTACCTTTGCCTTTCAGCCTGGTTTGTAGCTCCTTTGTTGCCTTAAACATTCTGGCAACTCGTGAGATTGTCTGTCACTGAATGCCACATCCCAAATGGTCACACACCTCCTCTTGTCTCGCCCAGCTTTAAATGCAGAGCATGATGCCATATGACATGGATCATCCTTTTGGCTAGTTAGGGTCAGCTGTCCTGGCTGTGTCCCCTCCCAACTCCTTGTGCACCTCCTACTTGATGCAGAACATAGCACCATATGAGCTGTTGTGAAGAAAATTAACTCTGCCCCAGACCAAATCAGCACAACTGATTAAAATAAAAGCTTAAAAATAATTTCTAAAATATACAGATATTGAGTTGGTAGTGTTGTGTAATGTTTTCCTCTCGGAATGTTTTATCACAGTTTGTGAAGAAAGCTTGAGAATTCTCTTTGGCCATATCTAGCTTTTTTCAGTTCTTTCTTCCATGTACCCAAACAAGCATCACATTGGATGGCTGAACCATTAAATCTGCAATGAGATTTGGAGTTAAGGTCTGATTAATATAAAATAATTTGGTTTGGCCAGCCAAATATCTTTTCATCTAGTTAAAATTCATTCCAGAGCAGACAGTTCTGCTTTTAATCGAACACTTCAGTTGTTGTCCTGGCCAGCAAAAAGATGTATTACCATGATTTTATTTTTTCTTTTAATGTATTCTTGCCAAGATTTTGAGAAAATCTAAGTGACTTTGGGTTCTTAGTTTAACTAAGACAGAGGAGTTTTAGAAATAAACAGGCTTTCACCTTGGGAAATGATGCATCTTTTAAAGAACGTTAGCTCTTGAAATTTTACTTTATTATTTTTGGAATTACATTTATTTTGAGAAATAAAGCTTGAATTTTCTTTATTTTATTCCTACTAAGAAAAAAATGTCCTGTAGTCAAAAAAGACTGGTTAGCTATTGCTGCAGAAGTAAAATCCTGTGCTATACAACAGTGTTTCTGGAATACATTCAGCAAATTCAAGAATGATTTTTCACACGTCTCTGGGAAGCCTACTAGGTTTCACTTACCTAAGATCCATAAAGAAATTTTCATGTACATGCTGTAATGTTCCCATTCTTCTGAATCCCTCAGTGTCCTGGGGTTGACAACAATCTTGCCAAGAGACATTGTTGTTTCTGTGTAGTTCTCTATTTAACTTGTGGTATCAATGTTGTTTTTCAGAGAGCTCTTGCTAAGACTGGAGCAGAATCTATCAGTTTGCTTGAGCTGTGCAGAAATACGAATAGAAAACAAGCAGCTGCAAAGTTCTACAGCTTCCTGGTACTGAAAAAGCAGCAAGCTATAGAGCTGACACAGGAGGAGCCCTACAGTGACATCATTGCCACCCCTGGTCCCAGGTTTCACATTATCTGAGTGGTGCCCTAGAGCGGAGCCAGTGCTCGTCTCACCTGCGCGTGCGTGTATTGCCCCGTCCGTAGGGCCCACAAGACCATTGCAGAAAATTTAGATTTTATTGTCTGTATAAAGTCCTTGGTTTTCTCTTGGGGTTATTTTGGGGTTTGTATTTTAACTTTACCACTCAAATTTTTAGTGAAACTGCTGGCTGGGTTGGGTGACTTGAGTTCCAGCTGCAGAAACCAGACATCTCAAGCACCCAGATAAAGATTGTTTTAGCAGCTCAGAGCAGATGTGTGCAATATTGGTGCATGTGATGTTGAGTATCAATGAAAATGTCTTACAATAATTTGACTAGTTGATTCAGTAGAGATATTTTTAACCTATACAAGTAAATCTGAATGGCCAACCTTTTGTCTGATTAAAAACTTTGCCAAACTCATCTGAAATGTTTGGTCTGCTTCTCATAGTAGTAGTTTTTTCTCCCCTTCTCAAGATCTTTGTGCATACCGTGGGTCTCTTAAAGCTGCCAGTATGAAAGGTAGTGCCTGATATGTCAGCTTGCTGTGTCACTGCATTTTTGCAGTCAGATTTTTGTAGCCCTTGATGCTAAGGGGACATGAGTGTCTGTGGAAAGCACTTCCTCTATGTGATACATGAAAGGACAGCACATGTGAAGCGTTTCAGACGAAACATTCCTTTTCACTTATCACCTTGTTATGGTCCACTACTGATAATGGCTAATTACTGTTAATAAGGGACAAATGAAAACTAGTTAATTTCATTTAACCATTTAGGAAATCATAATGCTTTAGGTTTGTTAGAGCTGTATATAAACTCCAGACTTTTTAAAACAGACTTCTAGATTGTAAATTATCTGATTTTTTTTTATTAAGCAAGCATCCAACAGTAAGAACAAGAAAAATCGCTAAATTCAGATACCACCTGTACCCCAAGGGCAACAAACTTTGAATAGAGTACAGATGGGCACAATTCCACTTAATTGTGTAGTGTATTAATGGCTCTTTGGATATATTTATGGTTTTAGTGTCAATTTTTTCTGATAATGTACACTCCCATGTTCAAAACGTTTTATCAGTTTTGCAAAAGAAGTCCTGTTTGATTTTATTTCTAAAGAATGAAGCTTTACTGTTAGACCAGGTAGCACCAGAAATTATGTGAATATGTTGATTATGGAGACCTGTCTTAACTTTTTTTAGGGCAAAATTATTCACACTGAAGGTTCTGGTTTTAATGTTGGCACTTTTGTGAAATAATTTTGGGACTTTTAAATTTCAGTGTATACTCAACTGTAAAATTATGTGAATGTTTAAAAAACTCTGAGACTACATGATGACCATGTTTTACTAATCCTTGAAAAAGTTAATTGTATAAAGTTACTGCAGCTTTATTTTCAACATGATGTGCCTGTAAAACCATAATTTTCTCCTTTGTAAAAAGAGACATTGTAGATAACTTGAATGTTTAATTATAGAAAAGGTCATTAGTTTCTTGTTACACATTTTTAGTCTGTTTTTGTTGCTTTTCAAAGTTAATATTCTTGAAAATAGTTGATGCTGTTATGTATAACTTTTCTAATAAAAGTTGTGTTATAAGCCATTACGTATTAGCTCTGTATCTTGTTTGAACACCTCCCATTTATGTAGGAGAGACTGAGCACTAAGAAAGTGCTTATTTTGGTATTAGGTATGGAAAGATTTAGCTCTTTAAAAGAGCTTGAATATGTAAATAGAATTTTTGCCATTAGGAAGGAAGTGTTACTCTACTGGCTGTACTGTGCTTTTGTTCAAGGATTCTGTGCTAGGAATGTGCGTGTGGAAAATTACGGGAGACTGTCTATAACATGTGATTCATCTACATGCCTGTCCCTTCTGAATGCCAGAACATCTCCAGCTTGGATTCTCTTAGCTCTGCTGTTCCCTTGCTTCTGGAATTGCCTCTGCCTGTATGTCAGTGCATGAAGTTACATGCTCCTCCTGGTACATCCTGACTCTTGGATCCAAGCCTGTGGCTGCAGCACATGGAGTCAGTTGGTGACCTCTAGAGTTTATATATATATAGGGGCAGTGAATTCTGACTGACACAAGGCTGAGTGAGCTGACTCAGTCTGAGCTCCACACACAAGGCACTGTCCTGCTTTTCAGTGAGTGACCTGTGGAAGCAGGTCAGCACACACATCCTGTGTGTGCTGTAATTCCTGTGGGATGCAGGCTGGCCTGTGCTGAGCCAGCCCAAGTGTGTTTGTGTGCAGGTGCAGCACTGGAAAAGTGACTTTCATTCCTTTGGTTCCATCTCTGTGAGAGAGAACTGTGGGGATTTGGACACTCAGACTAGGATGAAAGCTCTTCTGGCTTTCCTTGTATCAATAGATTATATCAATAATCTAGTACAGTTTTATCACCAGTTTGGCTCTTTGTTACACCACTGTGATGAACACTCATGATAAACTGATTTTACTCAAATGTATGCCTGGTGACACTCTAATGTGGGACACTGAATGCAAGCTCTGCTTTATCATGTACAGGATTTGTTACTAGTTCTGACCATGGCCTACAAGTAGTACCAACAGGCTTGCATTTCTTGGAAAGGGGGCCTTGTGGTAATGCACTGATGAGCTGTTGAATGAGGCCTGAGGAATGGTGATAGAGCATTGGTGTGGATGATGGGATGGAGAAGGGCTCTGTTGCACAGCGTTCACTGTTTTCCCTATGACTGCTGCTGGTTTTTAAAGTGCTTCAATATCTCGGTAAAGAAGTACAGCATCTGCATTTTATTATAGTTCCTCCTCAAACAAATGTTGAAATGGTTTCAAAGAAATTAACCATAAGCATTGACTTAGTGTTTACTAGATAGGAAGACATTTTTGTTGCAGCTCAGTGAATAACATCTCTTTTCAGAAAGCTGTCTTGGGGGATTTAGATTTGATTGAGAGCATTACTGTAAAATGTGTTCTTCACTGCTTCCCAGTCAGGCTGGACTGGCTCTGGTGCCTTTGGCTGTAGTGCTGCACTGCAGCAGTGAGGGGAAGGAACTGCTGTGAATGCTTCTCTGTGCTCCATCTTCCCTTTGGTGGCAGTTTTGTTCTGTCTGCAAAGCTTAACTGCTCACAGTGTACTGTATTGGGGTACTATGCATGCCCTGCTTTCCAAATTACTCCTCCTTGGTGTGTAAAAAAGAGAACAGTTCAGGATTCTAAGGAAGTATTTCTTCAACGAGATGGAGTTGCTGAATGAATTCCTGCCCTCTGTGTGTGATCACCTTGAAGCCACACTGCTCTGTTTTATTCCATCCGGGGTGGAAAGGAAGAAGGCAGGTGATGTTATCTACAGCTGGAGTTAAACAGTGCTCTGTTTCTGGGAAGAGTATGAGTAGAGGATTCTTCCTAATTCACAAGATATGATTTAAACCAGCTTATTAAGCAATGACCTAGCGGCTGTTGTGTGCAATTTTGCTTCAGGGACTTTGTTGGAGGGTCAGGTATATAGTGCTGAGGATGTTGATCTGTGCCCATCTTCCGCGGGCACAAAATTGCCTTTTGTGCTTGGGTTTTTCCAGCTGACATCCCACACTGGCAAATCAAGAAAGTCAAATTTACACGGGGTTTTTTTCACTCCCTATTGTTCCACTGCTACACCTGAGTTTGTGTCATGGTGCTTAATATTACTTTTTTGGGGGTAGTGGGGTTAAGGTAAATTTTTCTGTCTCTAAACCTCTTAAGGGTCCATAGATTGTACATCTTTCCTCAAGTGGTTGTGTTTATCTTTGTGGTTTTTCAGACCTGTCTTCTGTTTTACCTCCAAGAAGTGGCTGGAGTGAATATACTGTGAATTTCTGCAACCTGAACATATAGAAAAGCTGAACTAACAAGAAATAAATTGTCTCAACACACAAGGAAGAAAGGACAGTTCTCTGCATTTCTTGCTGACCTCTAAAGGTCCAGTAAAGCTATGGGAGAGACAAGAACAGGAGGTAGATTTTCTCTAGTTCTTATAATAGGATCTGATTTTATATTTGTTTTAGCTTAAAACATCTTCATGCAGAATAAAAAAAAAAAAATTCCAAACTCTCAGGTAGGAGAAAATACTCATATTAGCCAAACACTAATTTTAGTGTTCTATTATGAAGAGAATAAAGCGCCAGAGACTTTCTAAAAACACACCCTCCAATTTCATTTGGCCCTAGATATTCCCCAGCAGCCAGGAAAGATGCAAGAGGTAGTTTGGTTCCCATGAGCTGGGTCTCTACAAGTTCTACTTTCCCCAGCCCCCCTGCTTTTCTTGTTAGCCTAATTTTTGTTTTCAATAAAAAACATTAAAGATCATAACATAGCCTGAAATGAACACTAAATAATTGAAGATGTGTGGTTGACCTTTAATCATGGATGTTTATAAATGTTTGATGCTGATCAAGAATACATGTGATGAGAAACACAGAGCTGCTCATGACACTTGGCATTGTTCTAGAGCAGATGGGGGTTTAAAGCCGGTGGTGTTCTCCATGCAGGGACTCCTCTCTGAATGAAACTGTCCTGCTACGTTCCTGAAGCGCTTTCTCCCTCCCTGCCTTGCAGTGCCCAGGTAGTGCTGGCAATTATGTGTACAACTTAAGTTTTCTAGGTTTGGAGATATTGGGAACTGATTCAGGGTAAAACCCACCAAAAGAAACACAGGGTTTTTTTTTTTTTTCCAGCTGGATCAATTTCTACATCCTGTGCACTGGGCAGCCACACAGAAACTTACTTGTGCCAGCATAACACAAGAAGCACCAGGCAGGAGAATAGAGAAGGGAAGGAGTAAGGATTTCTTTTTCATCTGGCTGTGCCAACTTTGCATGTGTGTTAAATCAGTTTAAGAAAACTACTCACAGAGTTGCAGTTTGAATTCAGGAGTCCCAGCCCTGGCTAAAACTGTGTACTGGCCTGTTCATCATCAACTTGCACACCACTTATTAATATTCTGTTTTTCCAAGGCAGACGTTGGAAGTTCTCCCTGAAATCAGGTATTTCTATGACAGAGCCCAAGCCCAGCCTCTGCCAGCAGATGTGTCTGCACTAATTTTCTGTTCATTTTATGAGAGTTAATATATCCAGTCCTCACGTTACGGGAGAGGAAGCCAGAATCGCAGTCAGTTCACCGGCAGCGTGTACCACACATCGCACTGCACTGCGAGCTCTGAAACGAAGGGATCAGATTACCATAAAACGTTCCACTGCTGAGCATTTTTGCAGAAAAGTTCAGCTAAATTTGTCTTTGTACAAATTAAGCTGCTTCTCATATTTCTTGACTATGGGACTAATCTCCAAAACAAAAGAAATGCTGATGTTTAAGGAATAAGAAACCACAGTCAATGTTTCAAGAAAAAATAGAAGGAGAAGCAGCTTAGCATTTGGATTTCAAAGCCAAATTTGATGCTTAGGAATGTTTCTCTGGTCAAGTAACTAATGAGAGACCCTGAAAATAAACTAATGGTACCATTTTGCATTTTGTAATTACATGAATGCAAACTCGTACCTAGTCCTGCTGATGCTGAGGGGGGCAGCAATGAGCTGGAAAAGGCACACAAAGATTTGTTATGGTGGCAGCTACTTAGCAACATAAGCTGCAGGCTTGACCATGTCTCGAGACTGAAATAAGTGCAGGAGACACCAGTGCTTTCAGTGCTAAGTTTCATCTCCACATCTGTGAGAAGCAGTTCCAGTTCATTAACGGTGGCAGGCTGCTCCCTGGGGTTTGAGTTGGGGCTGGGACCCCTGGGATCTCTTGCCTTCACCACTGAGCCTATGGAATTACACAGAGGCTCTCTGATAAAGTTTAAAAACCAAGCCCAAAAAGAGCAGACCCACCACATGCAAGAGAAATGTGTCAGGAATATTTAAATCATCCCCATGTCAGCAGCAAAGCCACCATCGTTCCCATCTCCCTTGTGCTATTCCCTTGGCAGGCTGATGTGACCATCGGAGTGCTGCAGGTGTTGGGCAGGTTCTGCTGATCACCCACGAGCTGCTTTTGGTGAGGCACAGCTGAGCAAGCAGCTCAGGCCCCAGTGCACACAGCTGAGCAGGAAGACTTTTACTCCTGAGCCGACTGCTCAGAGCTGTTCCCTGGAGGCTGATGCATGTTACTCCCAACAGACAGAGCTGGGGAGGAGGAGGATGAGCCTTCCACAGAGAACAATGTTCAGTCCAGCAAGAGGGGTGCACATATAGCCTTACATGAAATTATATTGCATTTATGGCACTTTATTCTTATGACTTAGTACTGCCATTTCTGTTAGGAAAGGACCCTTCTGGCTCAGTGTGATGTGCAGACCATTCATGCCCAGAGGGAAATGCAGCAGGTACCAAACCCAGCCAGATGTGCTGGGCATATGTATAATGGAGCAACAGGACTCTGAATCCCTAAGGCTGGACTGAAAAGTGAGAGAACTGTTGAGTTTTCATTGCAAACAAGGTGAAGACATAAGGTCTGCCAGCTGTGGAGGTGGATTCAACAGGATGAAAGGCAGGGCCTGCAGTTTGGCTGCTGGGACAAGGATATGAGAAAGTTTCCCACCTGCTCAATAGATCATGAGTTCAAATATGAACATGCTGTCTCTGTGGTCTTTCCTCAAAATCCCTCTCTGTTTCCATCATCCCTGAGGCCCAGTTTTTCAGCAGTAAAAAAGTTTTCTGCCTAATTTGAGGGCCAAGACATTTTCAATTGAAGGACAGAAAGGATAATTAAACACTGGAATGAGTTGCTCAGGGAGGTGATGGAGTCACAGTCCCTGGAGGTATTTAAGATTGGATGTGGCACTTTGTGCCACGGTCTAGTTCCCATGGTGGTGTTTGGTCGTAGGTTGGACTCAATGATCTCAGAGGTCTTTTCCAACCTAACTGATCCTGGAATTCTGTGATGGGATTTCTGGAACCAAGGTTACATGTGCTCATTCTATACTGCAAAGCAAAGCACGCCCTTACCTCACATACAAAATAAGGCACCATCACTGGAAAACCACAACCAAAACATGCTTACCATACTGGGAAAAAAGGTGAGACTACTCTGTCTAGATTTTCATGGTTACACGCTTTTATCTCCTCAGTGTGGTACTTCTATTTTTGTATTAATGTGTGTGGGTTTAGTTAAAAACTAAACAACAGCAATTTTTTGAACTTGACACTTTTTTCCTTATGGTAAGGGAAGCTAAGCAGCAAAAGGCCTGAGTAAATGGCAAAGCAGTACTTGTGATCTGTGAAGAAAATGGGATATGGGATGGGTGGTTGTGCCTGGTTGAGGCAGGCAGCACTGTATGAGAGGGGTACCACAGCAGCTGGATGGTGGCAGTGCAGTGTCTGGATGAAACACACCACTCCTGGCCACACAGGTCAGAACCTTGGCTGGAGTGTTCTTTTGCCCAAAGGGAAAATGGATGCTGTTATGCAGTGGCCCCAGGTCTGGTAGTCAGCTGTGAGCTGCCAAGAGCTCCCTGGCAGCCTTGGACTTGGGGTTTGCCAGCTCCACAGAAGGGGACTGTGCAAGGACACAGAAGTAAACACTCCTCCATGAACAGCACTTGGCAAGCCACCTGGACTAGGAAGTTCCACTCTCCTCCTTCCCCTCCAGCAGAGGAATTTCCCAGCCTGTCCCACTAGGAAGCCCAATTGTGCCTACCCAGGGTGAAGCCCATGAGAGAGAACCCTGTGAAGATGACTCAGCTGTGTGTCTGACATTGCCCTCCTACATCCCATCACCTCAATCACATCACAGCTGCAGAGGAAAGCCACTGCTCTGTTCCTCATCACAGCACAACCTGCCAGTGGCAGAGGTGAGGAGCAGGGTAGAGAGATCATCTCTCTCACCAGGAGCCTCACAGTTAGGACAGAGTCCTTGCACCAAAGTCATCGATGCACAATCAGGTCTTAGTCACTTGGGAAAGGCTTAGACTAGAGTAGCAGGACAAGGTACCTCTAAGCAAAAATCAAGCTGGTTTCACCTGAATGTTACACAGATGTGAGTAATGAATGCTCATCCATGATACTTCTCCACATACTCCAATGGAGAAGTATCAAATCGATACCAAGTTTTAAATCCACCAACATAACTTAAAATGCTACAGTAAACTTGGGTCCGACCTTTAAAGAAAAAAAATAGTGTTTGAAGGTCATTGAACAAATCTACAATAAAAACCACATATAATTTGAAAGCTTTAGCTTCTAATTAATGTTTTTCAAAAGAATTCTGTTCCAAATACAGGATAGAGAAATCCAGTTTAACCAAAAGGTATAAATAGCAAACAAGCATGACGTATTTGATTGCAGAATGTATAATTTTATAAATCATCACCATAATATAGTCTGTGCATGTTTAAAGCATATCCTCCTATAACCAGGTCACAGATTCCCATTAAATGCAGTAGAAGCAGCTAGCATTTAAAATAGTCTCCTACAAACTGTATTTTCACATTTCTCCGTATTTTTTTTTCTTCAATCGGCTAAATTAGAGCTTTTTCAGGTTTAGGGTTTAGAAGCTCAGTTGTCTCGTAGGTATGAGTTCTTGATGAAAGCCATGTAACAGTGGGCAAAAAGTCAAGAAAATATTGCAAGCAGTTCATTTCCTGGTGCCTGAAGGATGTGAGGATTTTTGTTGTGACTCCATATTCCCTTCTGGAAGGGAAAGGATAGTTGTCTTCATGACATTTCTGCAAGGATATTTTAATTTTAGAAGATTTCACTGTAAAAAGAAGGACCAAGAAGCTGAGCAACCCAGGGAAGGCTCTTAAATTCTTTAACTATTTAAAGTACTATGAGATGGGAACAGTCCACAGAAAAATATCATCAGCTCCTTGCTAATAACCTAAATATCTCCCTGCTTCACTACTGAGGACTGAGCTAGCCTACTCCCTCCATGTCTGGATTGGTCTCAAAAAGCCAGAAACTTTTCTCAGAAAAAGTCTTTCCCAGAAATCACATTCCTGAATATCCTTTTCGTGAGTTTGCAACTGCAGTCATTTGGCTTTCAGTTATTTTTCTCCAGCACTGGCAATTTGTTGTTTCTCTCAAATGTTCATCTGGCTCTGTTTTGCTTAATCATAGTGTCTCCCAAAGGTCTGCTCTAATGAGTTTCTGCATTTGTACCATATGCTTTCTTTGCCATGGAGAGGTTTTGTTGTATACAAAACAGATTTTGAGACTCTTTCTATTCCCTTTCTCTTCTATCCTCATATCTGAAAGGTCTTCTAGGCAAAAGAGTTTTCTCAGGTCTCTTTACCCGGCTAGTTAGGCCACATCTAAAGAATGCTCCCATGGAATTTAGATACGTGACAAAACTTTGAAAGTAATTGTCCAGTTGTTTGATGTGGATTTAGGTTAACTAGATTTTTTGGAGTCCTCATTTGAAATCCCAGACAAGGTCATCCACACACTAAGAATGTGGTGGCAACTCTCAGTGACAGGAGACACCAAATTTCTAGTGAAGGAGCTATGCTTCTAAGGGTGGTAAAATAATATAAAAGGAATAAATTATTTACTGTAAGAGTGCTGGACAGGTTGCCCAGAGAAGTTGTGGAGACCCCATCGTTGGAAGCATTCCATTTTCGGAAGGTCAAACAGGACAAGGCATTGAGTTGGAAAGTGTCCCTGCCCATGGCAGGGGAGTTGGAATGAGATGATCTTTAAGGTCCCTTCCAATATAAAACATTCTATAACTCTGATTCTATGATTACCACCATTTCTGGCAATTTTTCTCTCTCCATGCTCATAAATTCCCATTCCAGGTCACTTCTGCCACAGATCTGTTATTCACAGCACTGCTTAGCTTAGAGAGGGATCACAATTCCAGTTCCAGTAGCACAAAAGAAGTCTTTCCTGCATTTTTCCCATATAAAACACTGTCTCTAGTTTTCTCTTTTAGATTCAATGAAAGCACTGTTCAAGTAACATTCCAGTTTTTCTGATTGTTCATCAAGCTGAAAGCCTCCATGAGTGTTCTTTCTACAGCCTATTCTCTGGTACAGTTGTGTGGGAACGTGGGGATGCATGGAAGAACCTGGTGCTTTTGGCCTTAGGAGCAGCAGGGAGGAAAACAACTAGTTCCAATACAGCTGTGTCAGGAACCCTCCTGGGAGGGAGCCATTCATGTACTGGCCATGTGTGAAGTACAGGAAGAGCTGCAGGATGGAGGCAAGGACAGTGGCATTGATGTGCACTGGGACAAGTGTGTAGAGAAGTTCATATTGGTGAGCATTGGGAACATTTGTCAGAACAGATTTGTTTAAAATAACATTGGGGAGAAGTAACAGTTTTCCTATAGTGAAGGACTTTATCATTTATGGTACTAGATTAAAACCAGGAAGACTCCCTGACATTCCTCAGAAGGACACTATTTACCTTTTGGAAGCTGTCATTTCTCAGCCTGTTTGTTACTGGAGGCTCATGCAGGTCTGATGCACGCTGTCACCATCCCAGAGCAGCATCCAGGACAGCCAACTCCTCAGCAGTAGTGCCAACTGCAGCCCAACTCAGAGCTGTGCTGGACTGACCTTTGCATCCGTTCATGGCACTGGGGATATCTCAAACCCTCTTGGTGATGAGAATCCTGTCTAAGGAGGAGATTCACCACAGCTGAAGTTCACTGGTGATGTCCTGTCCTCTCTGCTTTGCAAGTTCCTTGGCGAGTAAGCAGAGCATTAACACCAGAGGATGGTGTTTTTCTCGAGACATTACCTAACTGTCAGCCAATGGTACCAAATCTTACCTGCTTATCTAGGCTCTGCCAGAAGAGCAGAAGACAAAACTGTGCTTATGTCTCCAAGACCAGTTCCAGTTTGTCTGCTGAAGTTACTGCTGCTACAACATTTTACAGTATTTGAGATTTTTTGCCAGGGTGTTTGTCATACATATGTTTTTTCAGTCTGAATGGATTTTCAAATTATCTAGTTTCATCTTCTTTTGCCTGGTTTTACAGACACTACCCAGTGTTCAGGCTATTTTAATGCAAACACTGGGCTTACCTGTAGAATATCCCCTGGTAAACTTGACTATTAGTTAGTTATACAAGCTCAGATTTTTCATAAGCTCACAAGACCTCTTGGAACACTCCAAAATATGTTGCATTAATGTATGGGAAGAGGCTTAATCTACTTTTATAGCCATTTTCAATAAACCACAATTTTCTCCAAAAGATCTGCCTAAAACCCTTGTCTCCCAACTTGAAATATGTTTCTGAAAGCAATAACATTTTCCATTACACCAGCAAAGTAGATATTAACTTTTATTTCTCTGAGTATCACAACTTCCCATCCCTGAAGGGATGGCTTCTGTGTATCACTGCTAACTTGATAAATGACGTGCAATGAATCGAACTGATGTCCCACCTTCAATGCAGGGCTATTATCAAACACAGGGAGCTACAGTAAGGGGAGTCAGAAAAAATTTCCTTCTGTTCTTAGCATACTTGGAGATTTCTGGCAAAAATTGGGACAAGGTGTTTTATTTCTGTATGTGCCCTTAAGTGTAAGGGCAGCTTGCCCCACGCTTCACTCATTTAGAGAAAACATCCCTGGGATGGATGACCCAGCTATATAAAAATAACAGCCTGGTGATAAATTTAATGTGCAGCTTTGACCTCCTGCCTTTCTAATGCTTATGTGCTGCTGTTTTGCTTTAGCTGGCAGAGGAGGAGGGAGTCCAAGCAGGGACCTCCTCATCTGACCCACCACCCACACCATGACCACTACTGGAGAAAGGAGCACAGAAAAGCATCTCTTTCCCAAGGAATACAAACATACCAAGCACTACAAATTTCAAATTATAATTAAACCCCCCATACAGAGAAAGAAGACCATGATTTTTTGCATGTTGAATAAGATAGAAAAAAGCAGTGGTAGCTCTCAGGGTTTAGAAAGGACAGAACAAATTGCCTGCTGCAGTCAGAAGCCACTTGCTCTCTGAAGAGACAGGCACGAGATTGGCTGCTGGGTGAATATCATGGTTCAGCACTGATCACTGGTTTGTTATTTTATTTTCCTGTTTTGTTGTCCTATTCTAGCTGCTGTCTGCCTATTGTCTCCAGTTGAAATCTCCATGGTCACTCTCCTATCAAGGTGATTGGTGTGGTGAAGGCAGGTGAGTCAGGCATGTGCTGCAACAGAAGCCTGTCCTCTAACCCAGCACTTCAGATTTCTTCTAGTCAGGCTGTCCTGCTCAACAGGTACATTGAAAAACTCCAGTGAGGAATGGATCTGGCTGCTCTCAAAGAGCAGGAGATTGGATGAGATGTTGTTCATTCTTTAAAATAACCTCAGACAAACTTCAGCTTCCTTGGACTATGGTTCCATCCAGACATGCAGGTAAGCTAGGTATGGTGGGGGTCTCTGATGCCTCTCTGGTGATTCTCCTCACACTTTATCAAAAGCAAAACAAAAATGCTCTTGATGCTGAAATAAATTACCCTGATGTACAGATGCCTGTGTAGTGGTCAGTCTGATGTCCAGACACATTCCTGGAAGAAGACCCTCAGAATACCTGACATATTTTGTCCAACCCAAACCTGCAAGCATCCAGCCCTGGTGCTAGTTGAAAGGTGGGTACCAAACCAAACAGAGGTTGGGTTTGGCCTCCTGCTCTTAAACCCCCACTGCTTTCTTGAAACCCACTGTGTCCACCTCTTCCAGCCAAGCTCCAACCTGAACAGTGGACTCTGCTTTCCAGCAGGAAGCCAGGGCTAGCCAGCATTCATGTCTGATGGAAATGGCAGTTTCATTACTTCTAAAATGATTTCTCAATGTGAAATGGGAGTGCTTGGCTCAGAAAGATGCATAGCACATACTACAGATATAGCCAAAGGGTTTGGGGATTATCTCATGCCAGCTAAAAGGCATGGCCAGAAAAAGACCCACCTGTTTCCCTCTAAAATGTTTGTGTGCAGGTAACAAAGATATGCAGCCTGAATTCTGATAGTAGATGAAAATGTTATAAAATCCATTTTCAGGTCACATCTAGCAGGTAGACAGGCTGTCATCAGCTCTGATTCTGCCATTTCATTTTCACTCGCTCTCATTCATGTGGAAAGATCCTGGAGTGCCCTGGGCTGTGATCTGCTCAGTTCTATTTTTGGCTGTCTCTTTTCTGAAGGAAGGTGATTTCTCACATGTGGTGTTTTCCAATTATCACTTGTTGAGACATACCCCCTGGTTATATTACAAAGAGAATCAGGTGGCAAGTACATATTTACAAGTCTTTATTCTAGGGCACAGGAATACTTTATTGATCTGAGCTTTGAACTGAAGCTCTGGGTACTCTTGAGAATCATGTTTCTTCTGAGTGAGTTGATCCAGCCTCTTACTCTTCTGTGAGAGATAGAGAAAATTATCATCTAATTAACTTGTGTATATGTGAACAGGCTGTTGGTGGTCAATTGTACAAAACTGAAAATATGCAAGTGTCTCCTACAATATCCTGTATTGTATGTGATATTAAACAGGCTTTTTTTCCCCAGTTACTGTTCACCCACTGCTCACCAAGCTGTGACTCAGCTGCTTCGTTCGTTTCAAAAGCTTAATCCTTTTGGTCTAAAGTATTACTTTGTAAAGCACTTTATGAAGAAAAGCATGGATTTGTGGAGGGATGAGTGGGCGAGCAAGCACCTTGCTGTGGCCTCTCTGTCCCACTCCCAAGATACACAGGATTACCTGGGAGCTCCCTCAGCATAAGTTTGAAAACTGAAAAAAGCATGATAATGATGATAATTTAAATATTTCCATTAGTAGGGGTGTATTTTGCATCAAAAAAATAGCTCAATTATTGACAACATTACAGTAACACATCAAAGACAGGAAAATAAAACTCAGCAAGGAGGCTAGGGTTGTACAAGAATTTGGGAGGGGACAAAGCTGGGACAGCTGACCCCAACTGACCAAAGTAATATTCCGTAACACTTGGTGTCACCGTCAGTGTCTAAAGCTGGGGGAAAAAGAAGGAAGGAGGGAACATTCAGAGTGGTGGCATTTGCCAAGTCACTGTTATGTGTGATGGAGCCCTGCTTTCCTGGGAATTTCTGAAGACCCATCTGCCCATGGGAAGGCTTGAATCAACCCCTTGTTTTGCTTTGCTTGTGTGCAGTTTTGCTTTACCTATTAAACGGTCTTTGTCTCAATCCACACAAGATTTCTCACTTTAACACTTCCTTGATTGAGTGGCTGTGTGGGGCTGAGCTGCCAGCTGGGGTTAAACCATGACACTTCCCCATCATCTGCTGAACCAGCAGAGTCCCGGGGCAGGTCTCAGAAGCTCCCCAGTGCATCTCAGCTGAGACAACAGGACCAGCAGGGTCTTGCTTGGAGCAGCCTTGTCATCACTTGAGGGTCTCTTCTGTGTGAATGTGCAGATCAGCAAAACCTTCAGTCACTGGTTTTCCTCCATTCCACGAGCTCCCAGAAGTGGCAAAAGTCCCAGTGAGAGGTACTGAGAAGAGAGGATCTGCTTTGTTGATGCTGTGGATGTTTCATGGCTAACAACCTTTGACTGTTTTTGGCAGCCACCTTTTCCTTTGCACTACAGTGGTCAGCAGTTGTCTATTCTTGTTGAAACTTGAAGAAATTTGACATATTTCTGCAGCTTCTATTACTTTGATGAGCAATTTATCCCAGGGTCTTTTCACCATCAGTTTCCCTCTTCCAGTTGTTTGCTCACATGTCTTGGAATGATTTCATTAGATCAGCTTCAAGCTCATAGTAGTCAATACCCCAGTTTCTTTTACAAGTCATTGAGATGCAGTTCATTTCCTTGCTTGAAGCTTTGGAGACTGAAATTGAGATGTACCAACATTCCCTTAATTTCTGGTTCTTTTCTTAATCTTTTCATTAAGACATCCTACTTTTTCTGGGCCGATAAAAGACCCTTTATCTCCCTTCTTTTTATGCATTTTTTCATTCAGAAAATCACACTGGAGAACCAACTCATAGGGCTTATCAACTACAAGTATAAATATTTAGCCTGTGGTTAGCTGTTTTGGCTCTGGTTCAAATAAAAAGGAGTACGAGATGTAAATATGATACCTGTAGGGCCTGGGAAACTGAAAGAGAAAACCAGAGTTTTTCTGAGAGTGCACACAGTAAGTGTAGGAGCTTCCTGTCTAAGATATGAAGTCTGGACTGTGCAGCCTTACTTTGTACTGAGGCACCAGTCTTGGAGATTTCTGTAAGCAACAGTGAACAGAAAGAAAAAAAGGTCCAATCACGCTGAAAAAAACATGGGCAACAAATTGCAAAGTTCAATAATAGCATCAGATAGCTGGGATGGAAAATGCCCTAAGAATGTATGATTACTGTCTGCAGAGGCTTGCAGTTGAAATCTCAATACACTAAGTGGACTATTTCCTTATCAAATGTGACAGAGGGCAGAGCAGACTGTATAAATAAGCCATTATTTAAAGTCACCCTACTGAATAGTCTGACACCTGGAAATTCATCTACCAGTGAGATACCATGCCTAAGTCATTGCCCATGCCTAAGTCATATTTCTGAACCTTTTCTACCTGTCAGTCATTAAGTTAGCAATCATTATGAGATTGAATAGTATGTTACTGGAAAATAAATTGTATGAGGGAAAAAAAGGTCCTTTTCCTCTACTCAGCTTTGTTTTCCATGCTGCCTTCTGTGCTTTTCCTGCTTGCTATGTATAGGATGGATTCATCCCAATCTGAAGGAAGAGTCCAGTGGACACTTCTATATGTGCATTTCTGATCCATAGAATCACAGAATCACAGATTCAACTGTTGCTGCAAGCCTCCAGCCAGGGAATGATTAGCATTGACTCCGTGATTTTCAGAAGGTTGATCAATCACTTTATTATACTATACTTATTGAGAAACTCATCGCCCTTACAGACAGTCACACGATACAGGTGGACCCAATTGGTCCTTTAATCTAAACACCATCACTATTGGTTAATTAAGAAACTACTCTTTGGTAAATAAATCTCTATAATACATTCTATATGTTCACAACAACAGGTGTAGCAAGTGAAGATAAGAACTGTTTATTGTTCTTTTCTTTGATATTCTCACAGCCTTTCCCAGGATGATGCCTGGGAAAGTTGTGTGCTGCTCTCTGTAGTTAGAGAGCTGCTGCCACATTCAACGAGGTTGGAAAAAACCTTTGAGACCTCATCAAGTTCAACCTATGACCAAACACCATCTTGTCAACTAGACCATGGCACTGAGTACCACATCCAGTCTTTTCTTAAACAGCCTCCAGGGATGGTGACTCCACCACCTCCCT
The DNA here is from genome assembly GCA_013397555.1 of Urocynchramus pylzowi. Lineage (NCBI taxonomy): Eukaryota > Metazoa > Chordata > Aves > Passeriformes > Fringillidae > Urocynchramus > Urocynchramus pylzowi. The sequence goes on from VZRH01004001.1 coordinate 786,793, forward strand.
AGGCAGCCCATTCCAACGCCCAATCAACCCTCCTGTGAAGAACTTCTTCCTAATGTCCAGCCTAAACCTTCTCTGATGTGGCCTGTGTCCTCTTGTCCTATCGCTAGTTGCCTGGAGCTGCCTGACACAATAAACCAGCGTGGTGGATTTTATTGAAATGGGTTTTATTGAAAAGAATAAGCAAGGGAGTTCATTTTTAAGGCAGCAAAGGTAAATCTGCTACAATTTTGCAAAGTTAATTAAAAACTGAACAATCTCATGATTGCATCAGTGTTCCTATTAAGACTAAATCAATAAACCAATGGGTTCGAATCACAAAATTGGTAAATTAATGCAGTGAGTAATCAAACTGGAGGCTGGCAGTGAAAGGAATTACTTTATGTTAGTCCTGTTTTCAGCTCTCGTGAGAAAAAGGAGCAGAATTCAAGGAAAAGGCAGCTTCCTTTCCATCTCTGGTTGCAAGCTGTAGTCTAACCAACTCATGAAACTATTTAGTCAGTGAAGAATCATTTTGGTTTCAGGGCCATGCCAAGGAGACATTGCAATCCCATCCTGTTTCACTTTGAGGAAATTCGATTTAGAGAGTTCTCAAAGGTCCCTCTTTAACATGGCCTCTTCATGCTGAGCTGCTGCCAGTGGTTTTGGGTTAACTGCTCTCTCCGAGTGCCACAAAATCTATAAACTTCCCAAAGATGAAAAAAGTCTCCTTCCACATGAGTTGCAAAATAAATGTTACTAAGAGGATAGATAGCCACTGCCCCCAGGCTATCTCTTTCCCCTCCCCAAGCACTTCTTCCCATCAGCAAATTGCCAGGTACTGCTCTCATGACCCATCTGCCTTGTGGAAAGGCTATTCTAGCACAGAGCTAAACATGTCCTGTAGCAATGACTCCAGCTGAGTGGCTTTGGAAGTGGAAAAATTACCTGTGATTAAAGACTTTTCCTTGATTATATCCATGACTCTGAGTTTGCTATTCCGGTACAAAATGTCCATCTAGTTATTTGTGGCACACAGAAAGCCACTCACATGGGTGTCACAGAACATCCTGCCTCCAGACCTGGACTAAGTGCTCCTACATGGACCTGCTGTCCCTGCCCTCTGTGCCCACTGATTAGCCAAATATGAGGCAAAACTTCAGAACAATTTGAAATAATGACTTTGTTTTATTGCTTGTTTTATTTAAAGCCCCTTTAAAACTCAAGCTGTCTTATTTCTCTGAAGAGAGACCTAAGCCTCATTGCTGTGTCTCTGACTTGCTGCCCTGTCTTTATCCAGGCAATTTCAGGAGGCTATACTCTGCAAAACTAGATGCCATGCTATTGTCCAAACATTTATGCACCTTCTTGTCAGTACAGAGTAATGCAAGGAAAACAGTGAACTTTTACCTGTGGAGATTTAATTCAGGCTTCACGGGTAAAATCTGGAGAGACACATTTTTAAAGATACTTCCTGGCAGGCAGCTTGCAGGATTTTCAGCACTATCTTCACATCTGATTTGTAAGCTTTTGAGTTTCTAGCTCTCACTCAGATGAGTTCCTTCAGAAATCAGGTGTAATGCCAAATTACATCTGATGGGTGGTGGGTGCTTGGAGAAAACGTAAAATTGTCCCATTTGTTTACCCATGTTTCAAACTGCTTTGTTACTCAAGCATGCTACTGTGCAATGTGTCCCTGTAATCTTTTCCTATGTTTGTCCTTTTTGGTGTATTGCTTCAGTTAGGAAGGTGACTATCAGATGAACACACTTTTTAAGAATGGATTAGGATATTATGATCAACACAAGATAAGGACACCAAATTGGTGTAATTCTTATCCCTCACATGTAAAGTGGAAAAGATATTTCTGCTTTTGTTTTCTTGTGTATAACATAGGGTTAGGAAAGGTTCGCCCCTATGTCCATCAGCACAGGCTATTACAGGATGGAGGGTCAAATCCTAGTCAGGGTGGCTCTCCCCCATGTAGTGCTATCAATATTGCTCCTGTCCAAGTGCAGTGAAGTCCTCTAGGGTCACTGGACCACACCGAACAGTCAGTATAACCAAATTATTTCCTCCAGCTGAAATCACTGTTTTGATTTAAGGACTGGGGGTTCTGCCAGCTGGGCACAAACTCATCACATCTGTCAAAGCAGCCGGGGCTGTGCCACCACTGAGTAACTCCAGAGGGTTGGGTGGGCCATGGTATTATTGTCATAGACTTCTGTGGGAGAAGGGAAAAATATACAGGCAGGTCAGTGCACTTCACTGGATTTGACATTTTTTTAATGAATTAGAAAAAATGCATGGTAAATTCATTAAGACTTTTCCGTGGGGGTCTCTAACCAGAATCCCCTAGCTGGGATTTGAAGGACTTGAGACAAGATGTAGAAGTTTTCCCCTTGGATGAAGCCCAGAGAACATACTGGAAAGATAAATACATGCTTCTCTCCTCATCTTTTCTTTCTCTGTAAAACGTTTAGACTTAGATCTTCCCTGCAGATAAACTGGCACAGTTTCAGTCGTTGCAGCAGAGCTGCAATAATTTACAAAGGGCCTGTGCATTTTAAATCACGGCAGTTATGGCAGAGAGAGAAAGAGAGAGGGAAAACCGCAAACCGCGGTCGCTCCTGCAGGACCACGTTCCCTCCAGCCTCGGTCCCCTCGGCTGCTCTCCCTGAGCCCACTCCAGAGGGGCTCGGCCGAGCTTCTCTCTCATCCACAGCACCCAGTGTGAGCAGGGCACGAGAAGTGCGTGTGGAGCAGAGCCGCGGTTTAGTGCCCGTCCCGGGCCCACCCAGGCCAAGCCGTCCCGGCTGTCTGCAGAGCGGGGCCCCGGGACCCCAGCCTNCGCTCCCCTTCCCCAGCACAGCGGAGCGGGGCCCCGGGACCCCAGCCTGGCCCTGAGCCGCCCCTGGGCCCGGGGAGCTCGGGCTGCCCGCTCCCCTTCCCCAGCACAGCGGAGCGGGGCCCCGGGACCCCAGCCTGGCCCTGAGCCGCCCCTGGGCCCGGGGAGCTCGGGCTGCCCGCTCCCCTTCCCCAGCACAGCGGAGCGGGGCCCGCCCGCGGCCTCCCCGCATCCTGCGCAGACCTCCGGCTTCCAGTTCGCGTCCTTCACAAGTAATTAATGCAGAGGGCCGTATGCTGATTCCGCAGAGCCCATTAATCACTTTTGCTGAGGCACAGGGACTGTTTGTACAGAGTTTGCAGAGATTATCGCCCTGGCTCCGGGATTTGTCATGCTGCATTACAAATGGTGCTTTAGTGAGCTCCTGGGGTCCCGGGGGGGCATAACCTGTCTGAGGCAAAGGCAAATATTGTCAAGCAGCAGAGGTTTCCCAAGAAGGGGCTTATCTGTTCCAGATTGCTTGATCATATAAATAGGACTTCAATATGAGATACATATGCAATTAATTCCTCAAGGGTTACATTTGATAATAGCACAGAAATTAATCTTCAGTCACAGAAATAACACTAGCTGTTTCAGAGAATTCAAGTAAAAGCCTGTAGAGATATCCACTATCAAGAATATTACTTTATTTTCCCTTTTGATAGAATATTGTTATTATCATTATTATTATTATTGTAACCTGCTGAGATTTCTGTTTTGAACGTGTTCTAACAGGGATTAATTCATTAGTAATCAAAGGGAAGGGCACAGCAGCCACAAAGCAGCCAAGCCTCAAGCACTGTCCTCCATGAGCGTTCCCGGCTTTGAGATCCAGTCTCCCATCCACAATCTGGTAGGATGACCCAAGCTGGGACACACTCAAATATATGAAAAAAAGTGGTGTTTATCACTAGGCAGGTGAGCATGATGTCAAGACAAATGTGTCCAAGGACTGGGATATACAGTCTTGGCCTGGAAAAAAACTATGCTGAGAAATCCTTCAGAAAAAAAAAAAGTGAAAGCAGGGCATTAGCCTTCTTCTTCAGCATAATGTTATCAGATATGTTTGTGGTGGAGGTAAGCTTGTGTATAACTGGAGGGTAGTTGAGAAAGCCTTAAAATCAAGTGTGATTTTATAAAAGTATACATGAAAAAAAGTTTTGCTACTTAGAAGTTTGGTAATTATGTATTTTGAGCAATCCTACCACCTGCAGCTTGAGTCAGCTAGCTACTTCAGAGAGTTCTGGAAGGCACAAGTGAACAGATGGTGTGTTTGTTGACACCATCAGGTAGTGGGCAGTGAATAGTAGTAAACTGGCAAATGCCCACCAAAAATTATTCTAAAGCACATAATTTAATAAGTTATAAATAATAACAACAGCAACAACAACCCTAAAAAATATTAATTAAAAATCTCATTAGTTGAAAAGGAAGGAGTGGGGGGAGGAACCAGGATTTTTTTCAGATTAATTATACAGCCTTATTTCTTACCTTTTCCTAGTCCTTTACACACAGAGACCAAGTAGCAATCTAATAAATTAAACAGCCCTCAGACACTCTACATAACTGAAGCTAATTGTCTACCATTTTTATATTGTCAAGCATATGTAATAACAATGTTCTAGTTCTCATTATCATTAAGAAGTAAATACAGACTTGAAAACAAGTCCCCCAGAAATCACAAAAGGCCAAATACATGGAAGAAAATTCCACTGTCTGGCATAATGCAGTGATTGGTATGAATGCCATATCCCCATTTTAATTCTACTATCTTTTCTCAGAAGCTTGGCAGGCCTGCCTGGGTTCTGATAGCACCAATCTTCGTGCAAATTTATCTCTGACTCAAGCTTAACACCAGTGGTGTTCTTTGTGTTCAGGGCAACAATAAATTTGACTTCTTTACTACACAAAGGAAAAAGAAACACTGCAGTTCTGTGGGCATTCTAATGATGATACAGAACTCTTTTTATTTTATATCCAGTTTAATTAATTTTAAAAAATCTAATATAAGCAGGCAACTCATATTCTGAAAAGTCATTATGGATACTGAGAGGCAAGGCCTACAAATAGGATAAAAATACAAACATGGGACTTGGGAGAAGATTCTGACTATGGACAAACAGCCATGAAGCCTTTGAGGACTACGAGAACCATGGCAGGGCATGCAAAGAGGCAGTCAAGAAAGCTAAGGCTTGGCTAGACCTGAAATTAGCCAGAGATGTCAAGAACAACAAGAAATGGGTCTTCAGACACATGACCAATAAGCAGAATCACAGGTAAGACACAGGAGCATTGCTAAAGATGGCAGGGAAATTAGCTGCTTCTCAGTGCAAGGCCACTGTCTGTAATAATTGAAAAGTCATGGAAATCAGGGGTGGATCCCTCATGGACTGACACTGGGCCCCATGGTGCTGAACATCTTCATAAATGATCTGAATGATGGGACTGAAAGCAGCCTCAACAAGTTTACTGATGACACCAAACTAGATGGTGAGGGGGACACGTCAGAAGAGAAACATCTCAGAGAGACCTGGGCAGGCTGGGAGAGCAGGAGAGCAAGAGCTGCATGAAGTTTAACAAGTGCAAGGTCCTGCACCTGGGACTACATAACCAAAGAGCCCAGAACAGGCCAGGATCTGTGCTTGGGGAGCAGAATCACTGAAAGGGACCTGGGGGTGGATGACAAGCTTACCATGAGTCAGCAGTGTGTGGCTGCAGCCACAAAGGTAAAGTGGATGCCAGGCTGCATCTGCAGGGGCTTAACTTGCAGTGGTAGGAACTTCACCATCCCATTCAGTGCTTGTCAGGCTGCACTTGCAGTAGTGTGTCTTATTCTGGCCCCCACAATTCAAGAAAGATGTAAGCAGACTGGGAAGGGTCCAAAGAAGGGCTATGAAGATGATCAGAGAGCTGCAGAACCTGCTCTGTGAGGGAAGACTGAAGGAGTTAGGACTTTTTTCCCCTGGAGGAGGCTTAGGGAGAGCTCCTCACTGTGCTTAAAGGGTGACACTGGCTCTTCACAAAGATCCACATGGAGAATATAAGGGGCAACATGAACAAGTGGCACTGGCAGAGGTTTCATATCAACATAAAAAATACATTTTTTACACAAAGAGCAGCTATTCTAGAGTGAAACAACCTCCCCAGGGATGGGGTGGAGTCCCCTTTACTGGAGGTTTTCCAGACAGCACTGAACAGGGTGCTAGATAATATCATTTAGGCTCCATGTTCTGTGGAAGATTGTACCAAATGATCTTTCAAAGTCCTTCCAACCCAGGCTGTTCTATGATTCTGCCTTATTCAAGGTATCATTTACATTTCAATTTTAGGGTACAGGGATACAGTCCTAAGCCCAGTGTTCAGCTGAGTTATATTTAGGATTTATTGTGTATAGGGTGAAGACTGGGCTCTTAGAACAGTAGAAGCACAGTAGGCAGTTGAGTTGTGAATGCCAGTCTCTGGAGAGCTTGGGAGCTCAGGGAAGTGCATTCACTGTCATCCCACGGGCAAGAAGCCCAGACATGTTCAAGGGCAGTGGAATTCAGCTCAAGCATCCATGGAGTCTGTGACAAACAAAGAGCTGAATGCAGAGTTCCTGTCCTTCACCTTTTCTCACAAGACTCTTCCTGTCCACACTCTTCCTTGAAAAACATCCATCTGAAGGCAGAGACACTGGTTTTCTCAAGTTAAGTGTGCCTAACTAAGCTGAAATCTGCTTTTCTTTTAGGTACTGATGTTTGTGATGCAGAAGACAATTCAGCTTGGAAAAGAGATGAATGAGGGGAAATGTCACAGATGTCTATTCAGGCACAAGTGGCATGGGAAGGATGACTAAGGAATGACTCCTCAAACTTTTACCCATTATAAGGGCCAGCTGGTAGGCTGCAGATTCTTAATTGACACATGAAAGTATTTTTCATAAGATGTGTTCAAGTTATGCAACTCCTTGCCACAGAAAATTAGAGGTTTAAAGTTTGCATGGTTTCAAGGAGAGATTGAACAAATTAGTGAAACAGAAATTCATTGTCTGCTGTTAAAAACAAAATATTTTTCTTGGGTCAGGAACTCCCTAATAAATTGTCAGAAAGTTGGAAAGTCATTTGGGGAAGCACCAAGAAGAGGTTTTGTCAATTTTCATTCTACTCCTGAGAACAACATTCAGCCACTATTAGAGGTTGGCTGAGACAGATTTTTGGACCATCCCAGAACAGCCCTGCTTGTATTCTTATGCTTATTCTTAAGCTTGTATTCTTCAGAGCTGAAAGAGAAGTCAGGGAGGAAAGGGAGAGCTAGGAATTCTAGAAAAGTGCTTGTTCTCTTAGGTTTTTTTTCTGAAAACCTGGCTGTCAAAGTGGGTGCCAATTCACAAAGTGAAAAATTTCCTGTGTTTCTCCAAGACAGTCTGAAAGAGTATCCACCCTGAAGAGTCAGATCAGTAGCATCTTTGGCCCCAGAAGAATTATTATGGCAACAAGAGCATTCTAGATCAACCGTAAGTCAAGACTGCAGCAAGAAACTTTTGAGGTCCCCTACTGAGTTCTTGGAAGGAGATTAGACTTAAAAAGAACCCATACTATGCCAGAACTGCTGGCTGGCTATCCCAGAGTATTGCTGTGAGTACCCTCAGGAGCAATTAACCCTATCAGTAATGGCATGAGTAGGATTGCTCCTGGATGTAATATCTGCATGCTGGGAAGTGAGCCACGTGCAAGGTCAGGCAAACTCTACAGCAGAATGATTTGGCTGCAAACCTGCAGTGCTGCAAAGTGAGTGATATTGAAAAAACATAAAGACACAAAGTGTTTGGTGGCATAGGACTGACATTCTGCAGGACTTTTTGGGCTATCAGCACAGGATCTGTGAGCAGTTTAGTCAGTTCAGCTTGCTGTTTTGAAATGGCAGAAACTGAGCCACAAGGGGTAATGAGGTTTTCTTAAGATAATTAGAAAGATTTCTAAAAAAAACTTGTTTATGGTTTATTATTGTGTTTCCTACTCTCCTTGACTGCTGAACCATTTCTGGTTCACCTTTCACTGCTGACCAGTTAACACCATGAAACCCTCATATATATTTTTTTCTCTCTTCCTTGGTTTCTTTAAATCTCAATGACTAATATATTGTCTTTTTTCTTCCTTCCAGCTCTTGGCTCTGGGTTGTTTTTAATTGGACCCTTGTTAACAGCTTCGTTGTTTCCCTGTATCCATACACAAAGCACAGCTGCATGCTCTCCCTCTCAACCGCAGGAGAAGAAATCAGAAAACAAAGTCCCCCCGAGGGAGCCCGGCCTGTCTCTTCTATAACAAGCTGTAGCAACTTTTACAAAATGACTGCCTCTGTGCGCAGACAGCTGAGCTCTGTGAGACAAATCTGGGGCTTGGAGTGCACAGACATAATAATTACCAGAAATACATCACAAGCCTCTTTCCTGGCATTAGTTAGGCCATTCCTAAATCACAAGGTGCAGTCTCTCTCTCACTCCTGACTCTCTGGGTACAAAAACTTTTGCTTTCTGTCATTCTCTCTCGGAACACTGCAATTTTTCTCCCTTATATTGTAAATGATAACACCTGCTGGGGCGCTTATTTGTTCATTCCCGTATCTCTGGCTGCTCCCTGTGTGAGATATTACGCCCACACAGAGGTATGAAATATACAATAGCTGTTTGTGAAACTTCTATATGAAAGATGCAGTGAATATAAATAATGGTATTGTTCCGATGTTCTTCATCTTGTATCTGACAGAACATGTTCAAGAAACTCCAGGAGCACTATAAAGCTGATGGAGAAGTCATTCACACTGTATCAGTGTAGCTGAAAACAAATGAACAGGACTGATCTGGACGTCCTATTTTCCTTTCTGTACCAGAATGTATTTATTCCTCAAGTCATACCATATTCATATTTACTTTAATGATTCATAAACATCCCAGGTTCCAGAAGCTTCTAATTAACTCATCTATTTAGTGTCATTAACAGATGCCCAGGGAGTGATTTATTGTACAGTACCGGATCACACTAACATATAAATCCAGCCAATTGAGTTGGCAGGCAGTCTAGGTAAATATCTTCTGCTGCTTGTAGATGAGACTCTGTCCTAAATTCAACATTAATGCCCTGCAGACTGTGGCTGTTGTATTATTGTTTTCTTCATCTATTACTCTGCACATGTAGCATCCATTGCATTGTATAACTGTATAACACCGGTTATTTCCCTGTCTTTAGAAAAAAAAAAAAAAGGTCTTAGTGAGCTGCTGCCTAGGATTTGGGGTATATTTTTATTCTGTCTGAGAAAAGAGGAAATCAATAGCCCCAAAGAAGTTTTTGGTCAAGCTCCTTTTGATTTACCTCTGGCTTCTGTAGTTTCAAACCTGAAACCAGTCTCTTTAACACCCTAGAGCAAAACAATCCTAAACTTCATGAGAACAGTTATATTGGGAGCCCTGTCTGTAGCAGAGTTGTGGCCACACCACCAGACTTTTTATTGATAAATAAGACAGTGGCTTTTTGGGCCAAAACATGGAGTGAACACCTATGACAGCAAAGTTGGCTCTGTGGGTGCTTCCACAGGGGTGTTTCTCACAGGCCTAGGGATGCTCCTAGAGATTCCCACTGCTGAATTCCTAGAGGGACTTGCCAAGGTTCACCGCCTGGGCCAGCTAAACCTCACAGAACCTGGCAGGCAGAGGCAGTGCAGCCCGAGCGCACCCGCAGGGACCGCTCAGCCACAGCGGGGTGAGCTGCGAGAGCCCGGCCCGGGCAGAGCCGGCCCCGCCTGCTGGGCTCCGTGTGAGCGGCTGCTCCCAGGGTTACACATTAACGGTGTAAATACAGCCGGGCAGCTGGACTTGCTTCACTTGGAAACTAGGTGGGCTTCTCGTTCAAATTTCAAAGCAGTAAAGCATGTACTCTGATTGCCTGTGCTTGTTGCCTGGGCCAGAGCTCTCTCCCACAGCTCACAGACGAATTACTTACCACGCAGGAGGAGAGTGGCACGTGTGCGGCAGACAAATTTTACAGTTTTTCTCTTAAGAGCTCACTCCCTTTGTATTCCAGTTCTTCCCAATGGCAGCACCACGAGTCTGTTTGTGTTCAAATGTGAAGGAAACATAGATAAATGCTGTTTTAAATTCCTTAAGGTGGGAGTAATTAGAGGACTGTTAAAATATATTTTTTTTACAGTAATTATGTTTGTGTCTGTTCACAGTCTTTTAAAAAAAGGTGAATTTAAGCTTTGTGTTTCAATGACACTGAAAGGGACTGCTGTAAATAATAATGGTGTTTTCTGCTCTATTTTAAAAAACAATAATTTTACTGAAGTTACTGGGTTTTAATATACTTCTGACTCAGAATGAGATTTTGATGGCAAACCAACTCTGCTGTCTGCTCCAAGGTTTTCTTACAGCAGTGATGTCTGTGGGTGGGTTTCGGGGGGGGAAGAAATATAAGCAATATTTATGGAGGAATGGGAAGCAAAGCTACATTAATATGGGACTGTGCCCAAAGAAGTGAAGGTATAGGGACTATACAGCTTGAGAAAGGTGTCAAACAAATATGCTGCATTAAGGTATTTCTAGGAGTTACTAAATTTCTCCTCAGGACTCACTTCAGCAATCAGTGTGAGAACAACACCACGATGAGGGTGACTGTTTTAAATTTCAATTAAAGCTTTCATCTTTACTATAGCAGCCTTCTTCCCTGCTTCTGTCTCTCAAAGTCTGTTGCAAAGATGCTTATGGTCTCATACAGAACAATGCAGGCACAGCCTGCTCCTAACAGCTGTGTGGCGAGGAAGGCCTGGGCTGGGGCTGAGCAGTGTCCCGTGCTGCGAGTACAGAGCGCACCGTGCACCTCCCTGTGCTGGCCAGACGTGACCCTGCAGAGTCTGCTAAGACTGGCCAACTCCCATTTCTCAAACTCTGTGAAACAACTCTCTATCTAATTTGAAAAGCCAACAGAAAGCGTCATAGCTACGTACTCCAGACATTCAAGAACCTGTGCAGGCAATGCACAAGAACTACTTTGCAAATGCATCATACACAAGCTAAGGAATTGTTTAGAACACACAGCTCAAACCCACGTAGGTCAAGAAGCAGAAAGCTTTCCTTTTAAGAACATTTCAGTTAAGAAGAAATGCATTGAGAAAAGTTAAAAATCTGGCAAGAGATGACTGTGAACACTATGGGAGCACACTGATGCCACATCACGTGCTATGCCGCACATCTCTCTCTATTCCCACTTCAGTCACTCACTTCAGACTCTAATGCCACCAAACATTTAAGAAGGCATAGGAAGCAACAGCTATTATAGAAAATCAGGTACTTAAAACCATTTTAGAAACACTCTCCTTATGCTGCTTTAGGCTGGAGTAGTTACTTTTCTTCACAGTAGCTGTGTTTGTGGATTTGTGTGTAAGTGTCAAGATGTTTTTGTTATTGCTGAGCAGTGCTTACACAGGGTCAAGGCATTTTCTGCTTCTCACCTCACCAGCAAGTAGGCAGGGGGGACACAAGAAGTTGGGAGAGGGCACAGGCAGGGCGGGGCAGCTGATTCCAACTGACTGAAGATATTCCATAGCATATGGCAGCACACTCAGCATATAAAGCTGGGAAAGGAGGTGGGAGGACATTTGGAGTGGTGTTTGTCTTCCCAAGTCACCATTACACCTGATGGAGCTCTGCTTTCCTGGGGGTGGCTGAACACCTGCCTGTCCATGGGAAGCTGTGAATGAATTCCTTTTTCTGCACTGTGTGTTTTGCTTTCCTTGTGTTTTGCACGCTTCTTTTACTTTCCTTATTAAACTGTCCTTATCTTAACCCATGAGCTCTCTCACTTCACCCTTCCAAATCTCTCCATCCCAGGGCAGGGGAAGTTGAGTGAATGGCTACATGGGTCTGAGTTACCAGCTGGGGTTAAACCACAGCTCTCCTCCAGCCCAGTTCTGATCTGTTCCTAACCTTACAGAACAGCAGAACAGTCATCAGTCCCATCACTCTCAGCTGTTTGTATTCCAGGAGTTCTGCACAGCTCTGCTATACTGTGATGGCATTAGGTGCTTCCAGTGCTTTGACTCAGCACTTTTAAGTTGCATTTTTCCTATTAAAAATAATAATAATAATAATAAAAAACCTACAGGTGAAATAGGCAAGATTAGAGATGCCCTTATAATGTCAGGAATAACAACACAATTGCACACTCTCCGTGATTTTCTTAATAAAGAAAGATCAACACCAAGAGAAGTACTGGTTCACATGGTACTTAGAGAGAAATTTAGGCTGCACAGGGCTTTTGAGGGCAACTCTTTGCAAGAGTTAACTTTTGTATTCAGAGATAAATAAGCTATTGTTTCATAATCTCTAACAGGCCAGTTGTAAAAACCAGTTTTATTAAGATTAGCAACCTTGATTTAGAAAGAAGTCTAATATCCCACTGAAATCCATATGGAGGCCAAGAAGCATTTCTAAAAAACTGCTACACAACATGTGAATTTTAACACAAACCATGATGCTAGAGAGAATAATGAAAGATGAGGGTTCCTAAATATTTTGTCACAAACCCAATACTAAATAACAGAATAAATTATTAGGGCAATAACCTGCAAATACTGAGATACAGTAATAACAAGTGCCACCTCATAAAAATAAATTTTAATATTAACAACTCAATTTCATATGACTGCATATTAATCAATCTTTTTTTTTTTCAAAGTTCAAACAATGTTCAAATTCTGTGTTGTCTGCAAAGATGGGTTTATTCTCCTTCATTCTTCTGCACTGACTGCATGGCTTCTGCTTTGACTCTATTTCGTTTTCTTTTTCTTCTTTTCTTCTTTTCAGCAGAAGGCTCCTGACCCTCCTGTGTTTTCTTCTTTTTCTTCTTCAGACAGCTGAGAGGATTGGGGCCACCTGCCCTTTTGCGTTTTCTTCTCTTTTCACCTTCTTGCTTTACTAGTCCTTCTTTTTCTTTAAGCTCCACAATACTTTGTTTTTGGTACTCTGGAACAAGCTGATTTGTCTGCAACTTTTGAACAAATGCCAAAGATTTAGGAGAAGGTTTGTCTAGCACCATAGTGTTCTGAATAATAAAGAGGAGAGGAATGCCAGGCTTCCTTTTCACTTTGTTTGATAAGTCCTGGTCCTGCAAAATTAAACACTTCAGTCAATATTTTCAGATGAAATGGTATTTGCAATTCAAATGCACCTACTTTTAATACAAAACTTTGATGATAAATTACATTATGAAAAAGATAAGAAACTTAATCTAGCAGATATACACGGCAGTGCCTTTCAGAGCAACTAAATTTCAATTTCTCTCCTGATTAGCTGTACTTCTGATGCAAAATTTACCAACATTTTCCTTTTTTCTGCATGTATATGCATGCATACATTTTTTGAGGAAAAAGTCCCGGTTCACTTGTATGCAGACCACCACACCACAAGAAGTAACATAATTTTTTCTGTAGTAAATAATTTTTGAACTCCTATAACTTACATAACTATAAAGAATTCTACTATAAACTTTTATATATATTGTATATCATTTATACATGCAGTCCCAATAACAAGCCCAAGAAAAAAATGCCTTTTTTATTTGTATAGTTATTTATTCTTTAGTTCAAAATGTCTTTAAATTGAAGTTATATGGATGTTAACACTTAATTTCATTTTTCGGAGTACTGTGCAAAGCAGTTCAGGGAAGGGGATGCACACACAAGCAATATGCAAATTAATACTCACGAGTTGTTTTTTACATGTCAATAGGTAGTCAGTATGTTTTCATATTCTTTCACCTAAACTAAGCAGTATCATTGCAAAGTAAAAAAAATCTATTTGTTCAAGTCAGAGAAAAGACTCCTTGTGTCATTATTAGGAAATACATTAAAGAGTTAAGTAAGGCTTTACATGAATAATTCCCACAAACTATTTAAAAACCTCATCATCAAGGTTACTATAGGCTTCTTTATCCTTAGGTATCAAGATATCACTTCAAAAGAAATGGAGCTACATTTCCCATGAGGTTTTTACCTGTGTAGCAATAAAGAAGTGATGAGGGTTGCCATCTTCAATCATGGAAAGTAAACAGGTTGAACCACTCACAGGATTCTTATGGTGAGAACAGTTTCGAACTTGAAATCTCTGGGCAATTAATTTTGCTCCATACAGTGCTTTCCCCAGTGATTCAAGTTCTTTTATAACACATCTGAAAACCAAGAGACAATAATTTTTAAACAAAAAAAAACACTCATATTTTTTACAACAGCAAAAGGCCAATGTGAGTTACTTAGGAATGAGCAACACCCAGTTGTTCAGACTCTGATTTGTAAATGGCACCCAGAACTCTGAAAGGAATAGCCCATCTGAAGACATCAGCAAGGTTTCCTTGGCTGTAAACATGATTAACCAGTAATAAAATTAAGATATATTAAATGATTTAAAAATAATTCACATCAGTGACAATGCTGACTCCTTAAATTTATGCTTGAATACCACCAAGCATATGAACCACTACCTAACAAATAAAATTATTTTTTAAATTTAATTTATTTTTAAATTAACTTATTATAAAACTTGAAAATGTAATTTATTTTTAAAAATGGAAATAAAATATCTGGGGAACAACTGGCCAGTCAGTCTCACCTCTGTGCCTGGCGAGATTATGGAGCTATACTCCTGGAAAGTATAAGGCATGAGGAAAACAAGGAGTTGACTGGTGACAGCCAACATAGCTTCATTAAGGGGAAATCATGAAAAATATGATGGCCTTCTGTGACAGAGTTACAGTGCTGATGGATAAGGAAGGGCAACAGATGTCACCCAACTGGACTTAGGGAAAGCTTTGCACACTGTTCCACACAACATCCATGTCTTTACTCTGGAGGCATGGATTTGTGAACTGGATCACTTGGTGGATATGGATTGACTGGAGGGTTGCACTTGAAGAGTTGCAGTAAACAGCTCAATGTCCAAGTGGAGACCAGTGACAAGTGTTGTTCCTCAGGGATTGGTACTGGTATTGGGATATCTTTATCAGTGACACGGACAGTGGGATGCAGTGCACCCTCAGCAAGTTTGCCATAGACACCGAGCTGCGGGGTGCTGTTGACACCCTGGAGGGAAGGGGCCTGGAGAGGCTGCAGATGGGCTTGTGTAATCCGTGTGAAGCTCAACAATGCCAAGTGCAAGGTCCTGTATATGGGTCAGTGCAACCCCAGCACAAATACTGGGAAGAGAATGGATTGAGAGCAGCCCTGACAAGAGTGACCTGGGAGGTGTGTTGGTGGACAAGGAGCTCAACATAAGCTGGCAGTGTGAAAGCCAGCAGCGTCCTGGGCTTCATCAAAAGCAGCGCAGGCAGCAAGGTGAGGGAGGGGATTCTCCCCCCCCTGCTCCACACTAGTGAGACCCCAGTTGGGGGTCACAGTGAGCCAGTTCACTTCCCCTGTGAGGCTCTTTTCATGACACTGAGGTGCTGTCTCAGCAACTCAGTATTCTGACAGCAGAGAAAACATGTCCATTCAGCTGGCCTAAGTGAAAGCTGGTCAAAATGACCAACAGATATTGCTGACAGAAGAAGCAAGAAGTGACTTTTCAACATGACAGGAATAGTTTGGATCAAAGCAATTCCCAAAGCTTTCACAGCTAAGGACATGACTCAATACTTTATACTGTTTAGAAGTGCAGGCCAGTTCCATACACTGTGCAAGATGTCTCAGTGTGTTTTTTGAGCCTAGGGTACACCTCTTCCTGGTGTTTTCACTACTTGCCTCCATAGCGGGCAGTTGGCTGTTATTGCAGATACCCAATGTAACTGTATTTTTATATTTTAATAAATACAATACACATAATCAAGTAATAACAAAGGCAACTTGGAGTCAACCTCAGCACGTAGTGTGCATGCTTTACTTCCATATCTTTGTCTAGCCCATCCTTCTCCTCCCTTGCGAACCGCTGCTTTGGAAACAACCCGGCACCGGCAGGCTGCAGCTCCGGCCAGGCAGGAACTCCCTCCATGCCCCAGGAGATCTCAGCTTGCCCCTGCTGAGGCAAGCAGAGCCGGGGGTGGGAGGAGACCCACCCGACCCTCCCTCACACAGCGGGGTTACCGCTGGCCCCGCAGTTCGTGCCACTTTCGGAAAGGCAGCTGGGCCCCAGGGATGCTCCCAGCCCCCCGCAAGTTACCCTCAGCCCCCAGCGCCACCTCCTCCGCCGGCTCCCCGCCGTACCGCGTGGTGCAGAGCTGCGCGGCGCCGTCCAGGTACCCGGGCAGCTGCTCCCGGATCTGGATCTTGTTGCGAAGCGCGGCCTGGCAGAAGGTGCCGTCCAGCAGCACCTGGAAGGGCTCGCGGAACTGAAAGTTGTGCTTGTAGAAGCCCATGATCTTCTTCGCGTGTTTCTGTCTCGTCACCCCCATGGCGCCCGCGCTGCCGGCCGGAACGGCCGCGGCTGCCCCGGAAGCTNCGAGCCGGGGCAGCGCCCGGAGAGCCGGGACCGGCCAAGGTCTCCCCCGGAGAGCCGGGGCCGGCCGGGGCAGCTGCCCCGTCTGCCCGGGCCGTCCTCCCACCGGTAACCTCAGGGCTGGTTCACTGCCCCTCGTTCTGCGGTGCTGTGCTCTGGCTCCTGCCATTGGCTAAGATAAGAAATGTCGAGTTTTCCTTTTTTTGCTAGTTCACTGTGCTGATGAAATTACAGTTGCTGTCGCAGAGACTGTAGTTTAATTGCACATCAGCATACAGAATCACAATCAATTTGGTGGGAAAAGCTCTCTGAGGTCATCGAGTCCAACTTAGGATCCAACACCACTTTGTCAACCAGACCGTGGCACTGAGTGCCATGTTCTGTCTTAGGCATCTCCGTAGATGTGATTCCATCTGCTCCCTGGGCAGTCCATTCCAACTCTAGGCACCCTTAGTGTCATGAAATTTCACCTAATGTCCAATCCAAACCTCTCCTGGCACAGCTTAACACTACATCCTCTCATCCCAACACTTGTTACCTGGAAAGCTTAGGAATACTTAGGAAGGCTTAGTCAGTGCCCGTTTATGTTGTTTGCCTCTACTGGCTACATCAATCTTAAATTCAATGTGCACAAAACCAAAGTTGGAAAGCACATATTCTACATTTTAATTTTTTTTTTTCAAAACAATTTAATTGCACTGCAATATGGGGACACAGCTGTCATTGAAAAAGTGCACAAACTCCTCCCTGTCCAACACAAAACATAAACACACCAGACATCTGGCATTAAGAAACCAAACTTAATGCCCCTGTTTTAGGCAGGCAAGAGGATGTGATACCCTAACATGATCAAAACAGTAATTGGAGACATCTGTCTTGCTGTGCAGGTTCCACAGGAGACATCTTTCTGCCTGGGACAACTGTACTGCAAGCAAAACCATGGCAAGCACCTGCCAGTCAGGCTGCTCTAAGATCATTTAAGCAAACACCCAGCTGTCATATTGGCCTTTTTGCTAGCAAATAGATATGGAAAATAAGTGCTTCCAAGCAAGTTAGTTAGTGTCAAGAGAAATTGAAAAATAAAGGATTTGATTGCTATTCTGGAAATTTAAATGTTTACATGGGAAAGTATTTTAAAGCACTTAGGATGAAAAGTGCAAAGAACAGGTGATTGAGAATATTTTCCATGGATCCAGTTGTGCTGTTGACAGTATTTTTCTGCCATTAAATCCTTCTTTCCAGCTGTCTTCAGGGGACAGTTGTGCATGCTCCTGAGTATCATGGGCATACATGGATATATGCCTTATTATGAACTAAGGGACATGTTGAATTCATTATTAGACATAGGCTTATATCTAAAAGTCTTCATTAAACTTTAGTCCTGTAGCTGATGTGTTTCTGTAATTCCATGATGATTTAGCTCTCCTATCTAACTGCAATTTCATTGTTGAAGATGTTAGACAAAAACATTCAGCAAGACTCCAAAGCAAAACCTTGCTAGAGAAATCATTTTTTCTTCAAGTAGGTTTTTGCTTGTTCATTTTTGCTTTCTCTAGGTGTGATGACAACTAAGTAACTGCCCAAAGACAGGCACTTATTCCATGTTAAGAACACTTTCCATACCTTACAGCTAGAATGAGGAATCTGCTGTGATAACAGCTGCTATTACAGAATGGAGATAAAAAAAAAAAAAACAAAAAAAACAAGTAAATAAGAGATTGAACTAGTTTTTGAACTAAGTGCAAAGTAAGATATAATCTAGAATTGGGTGTTAAATACCATTGTAATGAGATACTGTTCCTCTGGTAAATAGTATAATCACAGACAAGTTGTAATGTAGTTGGTATATGTGGAGCATGTTCAGAAGGCTGGCTAGCAGGCAAAACACAGCATAGATTTCTCCTTCTTCATTTGTCAGAAGATGGCATTAATTGGATGATAAACTACTTTCAGTACAGTTATGTAAATTGTATTTCACGTGTATGCAATTCTTTTAATATTTATTTTTAATAAATTTAAAATATTAAAAATAAGGTCTATAAGACTTCTACAGCAGTGTAGAAAAGTACAGTTCTTTCAGCATTTTCTTTCATATTTTGATAGTATTTTGCATAAACTAAAATTCACCATATCCCTTTCAAATTCAAATCTTTTACTATTCCTATAAGCCATCTGTAAAGGGGATTTTTTTTTAAAAATAAGCCTAGGGATCTAATGAGAGGTGTTGAATCCAGACATCTTTGGTACTGAGTTTTCTTGCTTCTGGCTGCTGAAATCCATCCACGCACTCTCTGGAGCCAGCAGGATTCCTGTGCTCCCATGTGTCCTGGAGAGGTGTGGCACACACAGAGGGCACCAGCAGAGCCAGCCAGTGAGGCTACCACAGCACACACAGCTCCACCAGAAATGACACATGATGCAAGTTCAGAGAGTCAAGTGCTGCTCCCCCTCTCCAGCTGAAAAGGACTGAAATGCCAGGTGATCACCCACACCCTCACTGCCTGTACTCACCACAACACCCTCATTCACAAACCCCCATGGCCCCTTGGTCCCTCTGTACTCACCACAACACCCTCATTCACAAACCCCCATGGCCCCTTGGTCCCTCTGTACTCACCACAACACCCTCATTCACAAACCCCCATGGCCCCTTGGTCCCTCTGTACTCACCACAACACCCTCATTCACAAACCCCCATGGCCCCTTGGTCCCTCTGTACTCACCACAACACCCTCATTCACAAACCCCCATGGCCCCTTGTCCCTCTGTACTCACCACAACACCCTCATTCACAAACCCCCATGGCCCCTTGGTCCATCTAAAGCCCATGCCTGGACCCTGGCCCTCCCCTGCATGTATGTGTGTCTCCTGCTCTCTGGCTAGTCCAGTTTAAGTCTGATACCAGGTTACACAGCCACAGGATTAAATTCACTGGGGCAGGATATTTAGGTGCAAAAGAAAAGTTAGAAACAAGCTTCATAAAAAGATAGGATTAGTTGCTGTGATCAGACAGAGAGCTCAGTAAGACAGATGTACTGAATGCTGCCAGCTCACATCTCATTTTCCTATGTGTCTTCCTAGATCCTCCCTGATCCTTCCTTTCCCTGTCTTTGGCCAGTTCTGGTAACATCCAGAAAATTTTGCAGATTCCTGCTGATACCCCATAAGAAATTTTGCACAGTCCTATACACCCCCTCAAATATCTTGTGGTGCTCATGGATAATCATGTCTTCCTATTCCTACCAGAGACAAAGCTCAGATGGACCCTCTTCAGGGTATCTTCCTGGGCTCCTTTAATGGCCTTAAAGCCTCTGCTCCCCATTCTTGTCTTTGTTACCATCTACTTATTCAGCAAATTCTGTGCACCTCTGTGTGTTTCATAACTCACTTGCCCTCTTGTTGTCTTTTATACTGAACAAATACAATGAACCAGATGCTTTGCATTCCACATACCCTTACAAAGACTGTCAGTAGCACAGCAAAGCTTGTCATAGAGCTCAGGGAAAGGCTATGTTTTAGAAATTTCTAGCTATTGTATTTTTAATTAAGAATTTTCATCAATTATCTGGCTGCACCACCAAAAGACTTTGAGTTTGGGGTTTTGCGTGTTCTAGTGTTTTGGGGGGCTTGGTTTTGGTTTTTGTCTTTTTTTTTTTTTTTAAGGTGAGCATTTTATTGAAGCACTAACAAACCACTTTCATCTTCAGTAGTCTGCCTACCAGCAGTGTCATTGCAGAAGTGAGCCTTAGGAGGAATGTGGAGGTTGTTTTAAGATTACTTTTATTAATGTGACTTGCTTTGTCCAAAGACAGGAAACAGAATTTGAAATGGGGAACTTCTTTTTCTGAAATACAAGTCCTTGTTAGCTGCCAAACACAGTATGGGTTTCTGGGTACAGTTCTGATCTGACAAAACAGTTCCTGTGTCTTTATCAATAATATTAATACCTTGAAGGTAAATAGATAGTATTTATGAAAAAAGGTGTCACTGAAGAAAGAGGCCTCTCTCTGTATCCAAAGTGGGAGGAGATGTTCATGCTGAGCTTCCCAAGCCTGTGCAGAGGTGAACCAGGCATCACAGGAAGCTGGGCTTCACCAGGCACACTGCACACAAAATGTGCTCCAGCAGAAAATAGCTCTCTGCAGAGCAGACAGTCTCTTGGCATAAATGAGTTCAGCTCTGGTTTTGAGTGCTAGGTAATGCAGTAGTAGAATTAAATAACAAAATTGCAGTGACATGGATTACTTGAAGTGAAAGCTGTTCTTTATCAAAGGAGCTTTGATGTAGGCCCAGTAACAAGGATTTCCCCTAATAGCTGGCACTTTGTCAAATGCTTGTAGCTTGTTGAGAAAATAGCTTCTGATTCTCCCAAAGTTGTCCTGTGTCAGACCTTTTTAATCTGAATGTGTTACTTTGGGCAAATATGCTGAGTGGTTATCTGCAGTAAGTCTTAGTACCATGCTTAAATATGAGAAATGAACTGATTTACAAAAAAAGAAAAGGGTAAGGTTTTCAATTTCAACATTTAAAAATAAACAAAACTGCAATAAACATAGCCCATAAATCATTGTTGGAGGCTAACTGAAAATACTTTCCTAGGTGTATTTTTTGATAATTTTTCTGAGGTATGTATAGGCCATAGAAGAAGATTCAGATGCATTTACTGCTAAATTGTATTTGTCAGAATGTATATTATTTATTGGTGGCCCCACCTTTCATTGCTTTGGGGTTGGTATTGAGCTTTTGAATTTTAGTCTTTATCATGTTCATTCTTCTTTTATAGTGCCTATTTTTCTGGTATTTCATGGGAATGCAGTATCTGGATTTATAATAACTGTGGCTATGACAAGTTCTGTTTTTCCTTCATGGGTTGGTATGATTTCAGCAGATGAGAATTTTGTGCATGACAAAGCTTTCTGCTTTTCTGGCTCTACAGTTACCATAGCTAGAAAAATATTTCTGGCTTAAATACCATAACAGCCCATCACTATATGTCCCACATAAACTATTTTTAAAATTATGTATCACAGGAAGCACTCATTTAATGCAGAGGTCAGCATATTTAGTTTCACAAGGGTAAGAAATAAAATACAAAGACTATCAATGCAGGTTTTAAGTGACTGCTTATAGTAGCATGTGTTTTGAGAATTCTCTGGAGAACAAAGATTTTGCAGGCGACTTTACCTTTCTTACTAGAGCTGAAAGAAATTATAGGGATGAAAATAACCAGTGGGATTCTTGACAGTTTCTCAAATGTTAAACCAGCTTTGCTGTCTTTTTTGACCTTGAGCTAAATTGACATGAAAGATTTCTGGAACAGATCAGAACAGAATCAGATCTTATCCAATGTAACTAAACTTTCTGGGTAGATACACATCTCTGATGCACATAATTTAGTTTATGCATCATTTTTGGTTGATGCAGCTCTTTAAGATGTACATGTTAACTGGTTTGATACTCCTGTAAGGACACACAAGGACGTTGTTTTGGAGCAGCCTTCCCTCCTTGCACTGTCCCTCAAGATCTGCACCAGTTAGCTGCCATTCTGCACCACGTGTGAGATGCTGCAGTACTGCTCCCTCTGTACTCACTTGTAGAAGCCCTTGAAGGATGTACAAGTGCCATAATGTAGAAAAATAGGAAGTCTTAATGGAGTACCCAGGACTGGAATTGCAACTTCAGTTTGTGAATTGTGAAGAACACAGGAGAGAGGAAGATACCTTGCCAAACCCTGACTATCCTACACCTGATGTGCAGGGTAGGCAGAGGGGAATAACAGGGGGATGCTTCACACCTCATCTCCTCCTGTGCCTATTGCTTCATTTTGAGCAGAACATCCCTCTTCCCCTTTTACTATTTCTGATACCAAGTAAGTATAAGTCCATTTTAGTTCTTTTAAACACCTACATGGTCTTACCTTGGAGATGACAGGAAGGTCAGAAGACATAAAACATTTTGGATTTTTGGTATACTTATTTCCATTTCCTCAGTTCTTATTCTCCTTAGAGAAGGTTGTTATATTCATCATGGGATGGCTTGTGTGTTGTCAAGAATCAGAAGGGTCAATTAATTGATTGATTAATTAACTGATTATGAAGACAAGGCTGAACAAATTGACATAAAAAGAGAAATTATGTGAGAAGACTACCTCCAAAAGGAAATTAACTTATGGCCAAAATTCTGATTTATGCCAGAGAACTCAATCCACTTGCCTGAGATACCATATGTATCTTCTCACCTTTTCATTGATTTCAGGGAGAAATCAGTTTACTGGGAACAGAGAAGTGGAATTTTTACAGTGTGGTATTAAATCATACATGCTCCCTACATTTACATAATTTTCTAACTTGATACTCCAGAAAGAATTTAGCTCTGCTTAGAAACATATGGTAACTTTGTGAAATACCTTGTCTTTGTTTTACAGGCCAAAATTAGCACTTAAAATGTCTGAGTTTGTTTTGTCAAATGCATTTTCAATTAGGCAATTTTATTGTTAATTCCTTTGTCATTTTTTGTTCCTCTTAGCTGTATGCTAATGGATTTGAGATGCAGTAGTAAATGATCCATTAATAACAAAAAATAGCTATAAACACTTGAAACATAAAAGTTAGTAAGAATAGAAGGTAACTAAAAACACTTATTGAAAAACATCTATTGAAAAAAGCAGAGAAAAAAAGGTTGAGTGGTGAAAAAAGCACAAACTTTCGCAAGGAAAGAGCTTATATTTTTTAATATTTCCTTCATATGCAGAAATACCTTATTATGCTACTGTCCTTTTTTTTTTTTTTTAGTATAATGCTTATACTTCTGTCCAGTAAATGCTAAAAGGTTGCCTGTGTAACAGCATGGCTGAAACCTTCTATGGCCTCTGAAACCTCCATTCTTACAGAAAAGAAATTGAATTTTCCAAGTTTATATTCTAGTCCCGTAGTTCCTTATTGCATTTGATGTTTGTCCCTGGGGGTTTCCATGCTGTTGCAGCTCCCATTTTTACAATTTTCCTCTCTCTCCTGCACCTTATTACTTTCCATTTCCTACTTCAAATTAAAAAAAAAAAACAAACCCAAACAACAACAATAAAACCAATTCCTTCACTTTGATTGTCTTGAAGAAAATTAGGAAAAAAATGTGGAATAGACCTGAGCATTGGTATCATTAACTTCTAAAATCACAACTAGCCTCATGAGAAATAATAGTAATTAAAAATCCATCTGCACAAAATGCCTATGCATTTATGTAGCCTGATCTTAAATTTTCCCATTGAGCTCCTCTGTGGAAAGTAGTAAACGTTAGATGAATACCTGACACTTGAGAGGGTGATTATTTATCAGTGAAACAGAATGTTGTAAATGCTGTAGAAATAGGTATGCAAAGGTCCTGACTTCAGGTATGCAAAGGTCCTGAGTTGCAGCTGGTGATCAGTGATATCTGAACAAATTGGGAATGGAGTGCTGCCTCATTTATCAGAGAGAACCTACCTTAACATGGGTTGGTATGCCTGGGGATATTTTATTTCTTTGAGTCTTAAATTGCAGTGGTCAGCAGGACACAAATAGATGAAACTCCTGATTTACACAAGGCTTATACACGAGGCTGCTTCCTGAGGCTGGGGCTGGAATTTGGAATTGCCCTGCACATGGCAGACAGTGCTGCTGAAGGTAACTGAAGTTATAGCTTCTGTACTGTTACAGAGGCATGGACCTGGCAAAACTTCATCTGCTGGTGAGACATGAGGGTTCCTGTTACATTTTTTTTGGGGAGAAACAAAGGTAAGAAAAGCATTTAAGGGGTCTTGTCTGTTCCATGGCTTTGGAAATGTTATTCATGGGTCTTCTTGCCATCCTTCTGTTCTTCCCCCATGCTGGGGGATGAGAGCTGAGTAGGTGTTTGGCTGTTGGCCAGGGTTAACCCACCACAGATATCTTCACAGATATACAGAGGAACTCTTGTCATTAGGATTTTCACACTCCCAAAGGGATATGAGAGTGGCATGTAAAGGAGAGGCTCCTATCAAAGGTCCTGTGAATAAGAAAGGGATTTCAAAAGGAACAGAGGCCATGCCAAGCATAGAATTATGTTCAAGCTTTACACTTGAACATGAGGACTAAGTACAGCCTAAAACCTCTACACTCCTCCCAAATAGAAGCCTTACTTTACTTTGAAAAGGTGTTGGATTCTTACTTCATTTGTAAGCAGTGCACTGGCCTGCTAAGGCAGTGTAAGTCCATTCCCTTTGTGGCACACTGCAAAAGGTCACCAATGCATTCATACAGAGATGTGCCACAAGCCTGTGTTGCCCCATGTTTGAAAGCTTGAGCCTGAATACATCACCTCTTTCAGAACACTGAGCTTTTCTGAACTTGAAACTTCTGTAAATTGTAAGATATTATAAGGTGATTTTAAGTTTGTGTTAGGATAATCTTTTGCCACCTAGTTTTGTAGATTATTTTACTGGAAACAATTATTTATCTTTTTAACATAATTAATGTTGGTTTAGGCAACTCAGGTTATTTGTGCAAGTTTGTATTTGGGTGTTGTTATGTCTCAGTGCAAGTACAGACTGCTAAGTGATTCTTCCCTATTCCTCTACACTTTGTGATAATGAAATTAAAGTATTCATTATGCTTAGAAATACTTGGAATTGCTGAGAGGGCAGGGAAGAAAAACACAGAATTCAGACATGACCTATTTACCAAGTGGTAACAAGTCATTGCAGGCTAGCCCATCTCTGGTGCATGGTCTTAGCCTGCAGCATACACAAATGAAACTCAACTTGGTTTAGCCCTTAAGGTAAAGTCAGTCTGATGATTTGGAAGGGATTATATCTTTGAACCCTAATCAGATAATTTCTATTTAGCAACTCTAGTTCTGCTCATAGCCCTGATATGGTGCAGAGGTGCTTTGGGGGATATGACACATCTCAGTTTCACCAAGGCTTTAAGTTGAACAGGACTGGGGAATTAAAGGGTTTTTGGTTGGTTCCAGCTGTCTTTTGATTTAGAGTATAATTTAAAAATGATTAATGGAGATTGTGCACTACTTGAATTTTCTAAAGTATTTTGTGATGAAAGTCTTCTGTTTTGTGGTTTTCCTGAGTAGTCTGGGCAATGTTTCTAAATTCTACACACTGACATCCTTTCCGTGGCCTCCTTTTCAAGAATTCAGAATTTTCAACGGTGACATTTTTATGGCCTCTTGCCCCCAGTGATTTGGTGAGTTTTGTAAAGTAGAAAGTTGATATTTGTTTTTCATTTTTCATGTTACTCATAATTAACAAAATTGACTCAATTATTCTGGCAGTGCATTAAGTAGTGAGCCCTATGCCAGTCCCTTGAATTTGAGTAGGGATATTTTGGGTGCCCACAGCAATATCTCTGAACATGGTGATGTTCCATGCTGTAGCTACTTGTTGGTGTTTTTTGGTGTTTTTTTTTTTGGGGTTGTGGGGTTTTTTTTGTTTTGGTTTGGTTTCTTTTTGGTTTGTTGGTTGGTTTTTTGTTTTGCTTTATTTGATTTTGTTTGTTGTTTGTTTGGTTTTGTTTGGTTTTTTTTGTTGTTGGAGGTTTTTTTTAAAATTACATTGACTTTCTGTTCAGAAATTTCGTAGGCCGGGATAATACATCACATTTGTATTAAGAATTTGCCAGTGGTAAAGCACTGTGCATTTCAGAAGTTATGTTTTCCTATTTAAATACCCTTCAACAACATCTTTGAAGTATTCCACAGATCTCCAGCAGCCCATGGATGGGAGTTGAAAATCACTGCATTACCACAGTACTGCTTCCTACTCTTTGTTTTCTTTAATTAAAACTATTTGATCAGATTTAATTTAAAAAGGGCAAGTGACAGATTCTGCACCCAGGACAGGGCAACCCTGCTCTGTATAGACAGGAGAATGAGAGGCTGGAGAACAGAGCACTGGAAAGGGACCTGGGGGTTGATGTCAAATTGGACATGAGCCAGCAGTGCCCTGGCAGCCAGGAGGGCCAGCCCTGTCCTGGGGGCATCAGGCCCAGCATCACCAGCTGGGCAAGGGAGGGGATTGTCCTGCTCTGCTCTGCACTGGGGCAGCCTCACCTCGAGTGCTGGGGGCAGCTTTGGGTGCCACAATATGAGAAAGATATTAACTATTAGAGAGCATCCAAAGGAGGGCAACCAAGGTGATGCAGGGCCTTGAGGAGATGCTGCACGAGGAGCAGCTGAGGTCACTTGGTCTATTCAGCCTGGAGGAGACTGAGGAGAGACCTCCCCACAGTTTACAGCTTCCTCAGGAGGGGAAGCCAAGGGGCAGGTACAGATCTCTTCAGCCTCATGACCAGTGACAGCACTTGAGGAAACAGCATGAAGCTGAGTCAGGGGAGGCTTAGGTTGGATATCAGGAAAAGGTTCTTCACCCAGAGGGTGGTTGGGCACTGGAACACCCCCCCAGGGAAGTGGTCACAGCATGAAACCTGACAGAGCTCAAGAGGCATTGGGACAACACTCTCAGGCACATATGTGAGTCTTGGGGATGTCCTGTGCACGGCCAGGAGCTGGACCCAATGATCCTGATGGGTTCCTTCCAACTCAGCATATTCAATGATATTGTAAATTAAAACTGAATTCATGTTAATATAGCAGCTAAGTGAAATAATAATATTGAGTTAAACAACTTAATTCTCTAGAAAATCTTCAAAAGGCAATGCCAGTGGGAGTGCAGCCTCCAGTTATGGAAACCTAAGGGCAGGACTCAAATTTTCAACACCTACATGATGGCTGAGCTCGCTGGCCTGAAGCTGAGGGTTGTTATTGCATCAGCCTCTCTACAAACTGCTTGTAGAATAAAACCCTAATTCCACTGCACATGCACTTCAGTCTCTTTGGGGCATAAGGCACATTTGACCTCAGTGATGCTGCCATTCTGAACTTCCCCTTCAATCTCCATTTAACAATTATTTTCCCAATGGAAAATGTGAAGTGGGATTCATCATACCCTGCTTTAGACATCTATCACAAGGTGTCCTTAGCAGAGCTAGGTATCCAGATTTCTTGTTAGGGTCAATGCAGTTCTAGTCAGTGATATCAGTGGCATTTAGGATATGTTTTGCCTTGCTGGGATGATTATTATACTGGATTCTTTGCTTGAATTTGTTCCAGCACCAATGCAAGCAACTGATGGGGACTATTCTAAGTGATGTTAGAATAATTTTATAGGAACAGGCGAATGTTGGGTCTGTGGCTGCAGGCAAATACAGATAATATAATATTGTATCAGGTGTTGATAAATATGTTCCTCACCCTTAATTAGAAATGACTGTTAACTACATCATAGAAAAGATAAATTTTAATGAAGTCACATATTTGGCATAGTGTCTGAACAGATTTGAGGGGTTTGGTAGGGCTGCCTTTCACAGCATGTTGCATTTTTCAGAAGGAATTTGAAGTTTGAAATAAAGTTTGAATAGAATAGAATAGAGTTTGAAATTAAATTTTTAAAAAAAAACCCCACAAAAAAACCATACCTCAAACAAAAAAGAGCAACAAAACCAACTGTTTTAATGCAACACAAACTCGTTCCTGAGACTTGCATGAGAAGTTGATAGTTCAGGGATTTGTGTAATGTTAAGGGTTTGCACTGATGCCTCATTATTCATGCTCAGGACAGATATTCACCTCACTCCACAGCAGTTTGCTTTTTGTAAAGATAATACACAAAGCTTTCAGATCTATTAGAAGTACATCTGCCTCAACACTTGCAGGTTTATTAGGTGTAAATACCCCCTCAAGACCAGAGTCTCCTCAACCATGCTGGGGAGCCCTCGCTGCAGCCCAGGGCTGGGGATTCATGTCACTGTGGCATCAGAACTGCCCGAGGTGCCCACAGACATGCACAGATGGAGGTTCCTGGGCTGTCAGAAATGGTTTGCCAGGGGCCAACTGGCAGCTGGACCAGGGCAGTGACCCTGCCCTCCCCTCAGCACTGGCGAGGCCACACCTCAAATCCTGTGCTCAGGTTTGGGCCCCTCACTACAAGAAGTACATTGAGGGGCTGGAGCCAGTGCAGAGATGGGCAGTGGATCTGCTGAAGGCTCTGGAGCACAGGCCTGATGAAGAGCAGCTGACAGAGCTGGGGGTGTTTGGCCTGGGGAGAAGGAGGCTCAAGGGGGACCTTATTGCTCTCTACATCTCCCTGAAAGTGTTGCCCTAACAGGTTCTTTCACCTGGTGTGCAAGAGGCCAATCCACACAGGGTTGAGGTATTTGATTTGTTTACAGTTCTGTGCAGAAAGGGGTGCTGGGTGGCAAATCCACAAAGCCAGCACAATGACTACCAAAACTTTTCACTATTTACACATTTTAGCAAAGGCACTAATGTTCATTCGTTAGAAGTCATTTAGTTTTCTTATTAATTAGTGTTCTGTCTTCTATTGGTTAATGATTCTCTTGCTTCTCATGTTAATTAGTCTGCATGCTAAGTCCTTCTCTTCCTTTGAGTTGGTGGCTTTCTTGAGTCATGATTTTCCTCTGCTGGAATTACGTTTTACCCCATGGGAGCTGATGCAGCACAGTTGCTGAGTTGTCCTTGTTTGTTTCTTCCTTATCTTGAGGGTTCTAGCAAATGTCCTTGTGGCCCATAAATTCCACATTCTCTGTGTCCTCTGTCAGTGGCACATCCATCCTCCCAAGCTCTTTGTTAACCTCCCCCTAGGTCTGAGATCATTGAAGCATATCCAGCACTAAAGCTTAACAAGGCAACAAGAATTGTTTCTTTCTAATGCCCGGACATCACTTAGCCCTTGTTAGCTGCTATCTAATTCACAGATTAAGTCTCCTTTCTTGTTGATTAGGCTTGAAGGTATACAAAGAGCAAAAAACCTTAAGAATCCTTTCTTAAAAATTTCTTTTACGTATTCCACTTTTTGGAACCGAAGAAGGTTGCACCTGATGGAGGTTGGCCTGATCTCCCAGGTAAACAGCGACAGGATGACAGGAACAGAGGACATGGCCTCAAGCTGTACCAGGGGAGGTTTAGGCTGGACATCAGGAAGAATTTCTTCACAGAAAGGGCGATTAAACCCTGGAATGGGCTGCCCAGGGCGTGGAGTCCGCATTGATGAAGGTGTTCTAGAACGCCTGGATGTGGCACTCAGCGCCATGCTGTAGGTGACAAGGTGGGGTCTGGTCTTAGGTTGGACTCGAGGATCTTGGCGGTTTTTCCAAGGTAAATGATTCTGTAATTCTGTGGAAAGCCGGCAGGGAAGGCTGTCTCGGCTGTCCCCGGGCCGATGAGCTGGCCCAAGGCCCGGGGCCCAGGGCCCGCCC